>JANIJG010016086.1:0-53246 GCA_024611175.1 Megaceryle torquata
GCTCCTGTTCAACATCTTTATCAATGACACTGATGACGGAACAGAGTGTCTTCTCAGCAAGTTTGCTGATGACACAAAACTGGGAGGATTGGCAGATACACTTGAAGGCTGTGCGGCCATCCAGAGAGACTTGAACAGACTGGAGAGCTGGGCAGAGCAGAACCTAATGAGGTTTAGCAGAGTCCTGCATCTGGGGGAAAATAATAAAGTACACCAGTACAGACTGGGAGGTGATCTGCTGGAAAGCAGCCCTGTGGAGGTTAGACTCGAAGATCTCCAAGGTCCCTTCCAACCTGTGACACCCTGTGATACCTGTCATCTGCCTTAAAACACTGTCCCAAACCTGCTCAAATGAAGCAAGCTACCACGAACAATACACTGCGAACAATACACTGTGAAAAGAGACCTCTGAGTGCAGAACCCAGCTCTTTCTATAAGGTACAGCTTGCACAGCTGTTTCTACAGAACCACAGCAGCCCCCAAACTGCTCTGCACTAAAGCTCTGTGGCAGGGGAGAGCCCCTCAGATAGGTCCCCATCCAACTGATCCTGCTCCCTCACACTGGGAAACGCTAGCAGGTGGAGCCCCTCCTGCTTGGACAGAGGAAAAGAGCTGCTCTGGTACCCTTACACCTGCAGTCTGGAGAATCATACAACCCAATGCAAAGAAGTTACTGCTAAGTATGAGCTGCACATAACCCTAAGTCTAACACAATTTAAATGCAGTTGTAAAACTAGTTCATTGCTTATTTTGGGCACAGCAGAGGAAAGGTGTTGAAAACAAAGCTGTCAGTCTGTGCAGAGGAGCAACAGGAGATGGAACAAGAAAAGGAAAAAGGCACAAAGGTACAAGGATCCTCTGTGAGAAGGAGGGAACAGAAGAGGAGAGCAGGGGTGGGGGTACGAATAGAAATAAGTATCCAAAATGGGATTAGTCTTAAAAGAGCTGAAGTGAACTTAAAAGTGCAAATTATTCTGTGCTGAAAAAGCAAAGGTGCTACTGAGCAAACAGTAATCACTTATTTCAGTGCCACCTATGGGTAAAGTAATTTTATGAGTAAATTCCTTTTCACTGACCCTCCACTGGAAACTGGTGACAGAACTGCTATTGAAAGAGGAAATAACAGATAGCCAAATGAACACATCACAGCCCACACATACCACACCATTTGGCCCTCTCTCTATGTAGAAAAATTTCACATGTGATGGTATCTTTATGTGCTGCTTTATACCACAATTTACCCCAAGCAGTTGCCAAATATCACTTTTCATGCACAAGCCAGATATGAGCTCCATCCCTGTCATTTCAATGACCAACGTTTTTGCACTGTATTTTTTTCTGAAGATGCAATGCAAATATTTAGTGTATAATCACTATCTTTCCCAATTGCTGTCATGGGGCATTTTCTTTGGCTGAAGAAGACTACAGAGATCATTTAGTTACAACCACACACGTAGAAGGAGTTTCTCAGCCACAGCAGATGAAATAATGAAGCTGGGAAGAACAAATTCTAGATCATTAAATTGCAAAGTAACAAGACCACCTAAGGAGTAAATATTTAGAAGAGCTCACTTTCAAAGCCTTATGGATAGGAGCATCATAACTAATTATTGCAGTGATAATTTAAACACAGAGGTAGGAAAGATTAACAACAGAAAAATAAATCTCACCAATTACATGCATAACTGCAGATTAATAGCATATGAATATTCAATGCAATTATTAAAGTGTTAATGAAATAGTCACAGACAATCTGATTTTAAGTTTTAAATAACCAGTGGCAGAAATGTAAATCTGCACATTTCTTTTCTTTAACTTTGGAAGTCAGGAGTAAAAGGTGATTTGAACAGAGTGCAGAAAGTATTACTGAAGTTAAAGGGCAAGACAATTGATTAAGGAATTAGGAACAGCATCAGGAAACCAAATTCAGTGAGCAAAACAAGAATGTCCAAATGACAAAAAGTTCTTAAAAACAAGTAAGTGCAAAAAAATAAACAGAAAGAAAGAGAAATAAACATTGGGAATCTTAATAAAGAAACTGTTACTTCAATGTAAAGGAATTTTTTCTTAATTTTCGTTGTACACTCCGATTTCATTTTGCACCTATGAAAGTGCTGTCACATTCATATAAGAATAACAAATTGTTTATAACATGTTGTAGACACACAAAGGAAATAATTCATTAATATAAAACTATTTAAGATCATTTCCATGCTTATATAATTTCTCATAATTTGTTTCAAAAAGGAACTTCTACTGCATCTTATTTGTTATTATTGAGGACAGCAGAATTGCTGGAGGGTACCGCGAGCACTGAAAAGCCGGCAATTAACACAAAAAAGAAAAACCACAGCAGAAACTCTAGACAGCATCTCTGCCTCGAGTCTTCCTCAGACAGCAGAGAATGCAGACTGTGGCAGACAGAAATCTCCACTGAACAGGCTTCACATAACAAGCACACAGAACACAGGCAATCCAGCAATTTCAACACTGGTAAGAGGTAAGCCCATCTCAGGCAGTGATTTGAAGTAGCCAGTGGAGAAGGATCCCCCTTCAACCTCTTACTTCCACTCCTTAAGAACAAAAATTTTGGGAATTTGGATCACATGTATCACTTCCATATAATTGCAGGTCACTATACTGTGCCTCAGACAGAGCTTATTAAAAACTAATAAATTCTCATTAAGTGACCTTTTTGAGGGATTTAAGTAGCAAGTCTGTTTAAAACAGTGATCTAGATTGAAAGAGCCACAAAGCAGATGCGATTGTCATAACACATATGGCCCTTTATAGGGCCATTAAAGATTACATGTCTACTTTCTTAGCAGAAAGGAAGGCAAATACCCCTGCCATTCAACAGTGCAGATGTAGGGTATTTTTGAAACATTGCTATTTTGCAACTACCCTGAGTTGTGAAATGTTGCACTATACCATACTGTTCTCTTTTGAAATTATCCATTATGTGGGTATTGTGAATCACCATATTCATGTACACAGCTAACTTCACAGCCTATGGAGCATTTCATTCAAAATCTCATAGGGATTCTTGAGCAGATAGCTAATTTCAAAGATGGAACATTTTATCATACTCAACCCATTCTCCGCTTGCCTTCCCCTCCTGCAATATGGCTTGAGGGCCATCACAATTCATCTAGAGAACTGTTACTGATTTACTTGATTAATTTGACCATGAGCTGTATTGACAACAAGGAAAACTTGTATCAATAGCTTGCAGATGACCAGGGAGGATACCAGCAACTATCTTGTTAACCAAAGACTACCCAAGTAGCCCAAAAGGTCTTTATCCTAGAAATGAAGTATTTCAAAAGCTCCTCAATTGGCAAACTGCTGGGGTGAAGCTGAAGAAGTTTCTAACAACCAACTCTCCTTGGGTGACAAGTTGATTTTTCATGCAATATTTAAAGAAATAAGGATTTCCTGCACAGCTGTTACAGTGTGCTTAGAGATAGCGTTTTCAGGCACTCTGCAATCATCCCTCTGCTCCCTCTTAATTCTAGTCAACAACAGCCACAGGGAGATTATTTAGATGGGACTTTACCAAGATGACTAGGAGCCTATAATAACAGTCATAAGCCGAGGGATTGTTTTCTGTTGTCAGCATCACATATAAATAAGAAACAGTTAAAAATCTGGCAGTTACCTCTTTAAAAATCCAGTGATTATTAAAAGTATCTCCACATTTTGCTAATCAAATTAAAACAACAATCTTATAAAGCACTGGGCTAATCTCCATGGCATTCAGAATGCTTTACTCTTCACTAACTTAGGCAACTTGTCTTCTTGTGAAATATACCAAAACATTAGATAAAAGATGGATATTGCAAAATACATCATGATTTATAAATTAAAGAGAAGGCCACAGGCCAGAAATTCTAAATGTTATTTCTTTTAGAAAATCTTACTCCTTTAGAAAAACAATTAATTCAAGGCTTGTGGTGTACAAACCTGGCCATCTGCTTATATGCTTCTTCGGCCACCGCAAAGATATGTGGATCCATATCTCCCATATTTTGGCCACTGTACGCATTGATTATATCTTCGCCATAGATAGGCAGTTGTTCATAAGGATTTATGGCCACTAAGACAATACCTACAAAGGAAATTAAACAAAATAAATTATTAATAGTTGTTTAAAAATAAACCAAAACATGCTTTTACACCAACTATTATTCTAACCTTTCTAAAAATATTATCTAGAGAAGAGTAAGGATCTGATATTATTGACTTCAACCAATATTTATTCTGACCACTGTTTTGCACATAGAAATATCAGAAGAGTTTACTTCTACCCTCTTTTAAGAAACACAGCAGGGACAACATTTTACTTTTTCACTGTATCTGCCTTTTCTAAAGCTGGTATACACAAAACAAACAGATTTGGAGCATGTCAACTTGAAATACCGCCTGCTCAGTGAAGTAAACCGAGGAATGTGCATCATACTTCCCTGTGTTTTATTGTGAATTACCAACTATTATGTGATTTGTGAATTATAACAACTACACGGCTTCACTGACTGTCAGCCTGGATACGCGAAACGTGTTAACCCTTCAGCTGTTATGCTGTGCCCAGGAATAACAACTTCAGTTTCTGTAACAAGCAACAAAGTGGAGTCATGGTGCAATTTAGATTTCAGGGCAGCTCTGCCAGTCAGGCAGGACAAACTCCTGCTCAAAGAGGTAAAAAAAATATATATATAGTTAGACATATTTCATAAGACTGATTCACAGCAGTACACAGTCACATTAAGAAATTGACCCTTAAAGGTCCCTTCCAACCCAAACCATCCTATGATTCTATGAAGTTAATTACAACTCTAGAAGTCATCATAAAACCCTCATCTTATACATCTGTGTGTGTAACCGCGTAAACGTGTGGAATGTGTAGGTACACATTCCATTTTCTAGTTTTTCCATCTCAATTAAACACATAACTGCCTTTTTAAATACCACTAATTTCTAAACTCGTGCCATCCTTTCAATCTCCCTGCACAGGAAATCTTAGTTTTACTCCATACATACTTTCTAGCCACAAAGTGAGATCTCAAATGCTTTCAGAATTTTTATTTTTTTTTCATGAGAAACGACGATTGCTCTGCCCACAGGGATATTTTGACAAAGATTACTTACACCTTTCTCTCCTGCAGCATTTACAATAGGAACGCTTATTTGCTCCGTGCAGGGGTGAAAACACTGATCGCTGCCACATATGACCCAGCCATGTCAGGCAAACTGTGCTCTCTTAACATGGCAATTCCTTCTCACCTTGACAATGTGATAAGGGGGAAGGAAAAAAACAAAACAAAACAAAAAAACCCTCTTATTTTAACTGTGGCCATTTTTAAAATAGAATTTCTTCTTAAACAAATATTTTGATTCCTAAGAGGTAATACAGATGCAGATGGCTGCATAGTGACTACAGCAAGCATGCTACACACACTCCTTGGACAAACCATGCCTGAAGAACCTGCACCAGAAGCATTTTTACAGCATTCATCTCGTTTCTAGATTTACTCAAATTCATAGGCACACACACAGACTCTCTCAGTGAAGACCCTAGCCCTATGCTCTGTGCAGATTACAGTGTTGTCATGTCTATGTAAGAGATTTTCTATGGTAAAGCTGGGAAAAGGGAGGCAAAAGCATCTACAGTCTGGCACTGCTGCTGGGAGCATCATCCCATTTTGAAATCCTGTCATGCATTTATAGATCAAGCACAAATCACAGTAAAAACAATAAACAACAATAGAATACTTTCACAAAGAGATCTGAGAAACCTCTGTTTCCTCAAATATATGGCAAGTTTCACAGCCAGACACGCCCATGTAACCAGAGTCAGTTTTTTTCCATAAGCAATGACTTCACTAAAATGACTCAGGTGTTTGAGTGAAGAGTCTCTAAAAAATTATGCCAAGTTCTAATGCTTTAGTGATGAGCCAAAAAATAAGAGGGGGATTAGGGAGGGGAAGGAACCAGTACCAGCAGACTCAAGTAATATTTTCAGTGTTGGCTTTTAATATCTGCCCTTTGTAACTGTGAAAAAAAAGGAAAAAGTTAAGTAAGGCCATGCCACCGACATGAGCCTCCCAGGCTTCAAGTGTAATCAAAGAGGCATTAAAAAAAAAAAAAAGCTATATGAGGCTTCAGACATCTCCCTCCTGCTTTTGCCTACACGGGCAAAAATAAATACCCGAATTCAAAATAAGCAGCTCCATGACAAGTCTGCAGCATTTTAAATCACTTAACTTCAGTAGCAATATAGAAAATCGACAAGCAACTACCATCTGGAAATATCCAAAACAAGTGAGTTTGGAATTATATGCTTCCTATGGAACTTATATTTGTGTGTTTTCATTCCCTCAATTACTCTAAGTTGGAATCTGGCTACTCTGTGCCAGTCTTCTTATATATTCCCAAAGTAAGTGTATTTTGATTATTTTATCTTGCACACATTCATCCACCTGTGGACATCAACATAACTAATTTAAAATTTGCTCTCCTGCATAGCAACACTACTTTATAGACTTGAACTAACCACCAGCATTCACTGAGTTTTCATCACAGCCATAATATTTTTTTCTAGTAAGCAGTCAAATTTTCCTCTCTGTGTTTTCAATGTCCTTCATTAATTCTTCATTTCATATTCCCAATAGTAAAAGTTTATAAATCGCCCCTGAATTGCTGGTGAAAGGCTGACTTGAAATTAAGAAATCAGGAGGCTTTCTGTTTAAAAGTATGGATTACTTCAAAACGAAATTTTAAAGAATTTAATATCCATTCAAAATACTACACTAAAACAGCATGGCTGATTTTTTATCTAGGGCTGTGGACATCCATCTGTCCTGGTTCTAGTTCTGCTGGTTGAGAAAAATGTCACCCTAATTCTCTTGGTGGATTAAAGTGGTTTTAATCTCCTTCAAGCTAAATGAGCTGGGTTAGCTCACACCACCTTCATGATGTATTTAAACTAACCTGGCTAATGTGTGAGTCAGATTAAGGAGGCAAATACAGTTCCTCCCATAGGCAAAGCTCTAAGGCAATAATGTTTGCGGAGGGGAAATAACTTGTACTCAGAATGAGAACTGATAGGGCAGTTTGAAAGGTGAATGGCTGTGGTCAAAGGATTAGGTTTTTAAAGGCTGACATGTCAACTTTATTTTCTTTAGCTTATAACATGATGTACATATGCCTACATTGCAAGCTAATAAATCCACAGCATACTGCATTCCTCAGATCACCAGGGAGCATTAAACCTCCTTCACCCATATTTTGACCACCAGGAGTCCCCACAATGCTGGATCCACATATTTCTAATAAACCCAAATGCAGCTCCCAGAACTCATCACTTGAGTCCTATTTGGAAGGAAAACAGATGACCAAGTTCCACCATACCAGGCCCTTCGTCAGACCCATCCATGGAGAGCTAAAGGCTTTCCAGCCCAATGAGAAACAATAAAACCAGCCAAACCCACAACTAAAGCTGCACTAGGGAAAACAAAACACAAAACCAGCAAAACAAAACTAGAAAACAGGATTCCTTTTGAAAGCCTCTTAAATGATGCCAAATATAGCATGGGAGCAAGCAGCCAGAACACAAACCAGGCAGACTGTGTTATGGAAGAAGCATGGTGGTATCAGTAGGCACAGGACCACCCAGGCTGAAAATCTCTTAGAAGCTCAGCCCGTGAGACTCCAGTTGCACAAAAGCCTTTTAACAAAATATTCCCCCATCTCCATCTTTGCCATGGAGGCACCAGGGAAAGAAACACAGACAATGTCTAAACCAGGGGAACTGAGGTGGTTTCCCAGTGCTGGGACCAGAACATGCACCCTTAGCAGGGTTTGCCCAGAGAGGCTGTGGTATCTCCATCATTGGAGATATTCAAATACTCAGGTACTTCGACTGATCCAAGACATGATCAATCTGATCTGGTCAGACCCATTTTAAGTAGGGAGCTTCACTGAAGACATCCAGAGGTATCTTCATACCCTAAATTATTCTGTGCCTCTAGTCATGCTCTGACTGCATGATGGGATGAGATGTGGGTATGAATCATCTCCCACTCTTACAGAAATGAAGGCTGGCTGCAGCAGAGGGTGGCAACATCTGATCCAGTTCCCTCTGGTCTGGACACTGCTGATAGCAGGACTGGGAGGAGATGCACACTGCTGAGCATCCATCAGATTAGGAACTGCTGGAGTGAATGAAATGTGGCAGGACATTAATGTCTGCAGTCTGCCCATCACAACATGTTTAACGTGCTGGGTCCCTTAGCTCTCCATACCCATAAGCATGGATGGAGCTGTAGAAGTGGGAAAATCTGACCCTTGGCATATTCCACATGCAGATTAGGACAGGACAAGGCCTTCAGCTGCAAAGCACAAACTTCTGCTTCAGATACCTGCAGTCATGATTAGCTGCTCTCTCTCGAGCATCACCTTGTAACATGACTTCCTCACTCTATAGTTTGCAAAACAGCACAAAGTACAGTGAAGTTATAAACAGCAGGTCTAATAATCTATGATCACCTCAAGAAGTGTCAGTATACTCTGGCTTACAATACCAAGAACTTTGACTGTTCTACTAAAATGTGATTAGAGACAAAGTTAAATTGTGCATTAAAAAAAGAAGTCATGAAGTATGTTTTCTGCTGGCATAAACTGGCCTAAAATGGATATGCAAATTCATGCACTAGAAAAAATGTGCCTTTGCCTTAATCAGACAATTATAAGAAGAAATTTTTCAATATCTGGTTTCTATCATATCATCACATTATGTTTGGTTTTACTCAGCTAAAAATGTAAAAAAAAATACTTAAACTGCTTCTTATGCACTAGCACAATGTCCAAAGTACAGATAAACTAGAGAAATTTTGGAAAAATTTACGAAGTTTATGTATATTGAAATGTTATATTAAAAGTTAGCAATGCATTTTGAGTAAACACTAAGATTTAAAAGAAACACATGCACACAGAGAAAAAAGCCCAGAAACATGACACCTAAATTGAAGCCTAAGCTATCTCACAGTGTTCCTTTAAAATAGATCACTCAGCTGCAATTTTGCACTTATGATGAGGTGTTCATTAAAGTAACTTCACCCCATTCTGGTCATCTGAAAATATCACAGACAATTATAACTTTGGGTAATCTCTGCTGTGAGTTAAGTGGTAATTTCAAAACCAAGATTGTATCTAATTGTGATTGGACAAGCATTGGCTCATGCACTGTTACAAATTCACGACTACAGTTGTACTGATCGAAAAACATGAAGAAGAAAATAAACGGATATACCTTGTATACAGATTAAGAGGAGCTCAGGGCAGAGGTAGGCAGTCAAAGCTGGGCTATGTAAGCCTACCAAACAGCTGGCTAGCCTGCTGCACATGCACTGTATGAAGCCCTCCTCCAGCCCATGCCTACCTATCTAAGCAAGCCTAAGAGGAACAACAACCAGACAGGAATCCCACTGGCAAGCTAAAATTGCTGAATAAAGATTTTAGAAAGAGTCCATTGGGAAGCTAGAGGAACACATGGTGAAGTCAACTTACTCTGAACCTTAATATTTACAAGTCTACTTGATGCTCTTAATGACCATAAACATAGGGACTTCCAAAAGAATAGCCCAACATCCCTATTATTAAATGACTTTTAAGTTAAAGGCGACCATATCAATAATCAACTTTCCTTTTCCTGTCTAGGGCATTCTCTGAAAAGATTATGGTATGAAAAGACAGTACTTGCCACAGTAGGTATAGATTAGTTTAGAGTCTATAAATCGAACTTTGAGGTTGTGTAAAACTGCAGGTTCATGGAGATAACTGAGCGCCGTGAGGTCATTTTCACCCACAAGTATATCAGGGTTTCGCAGAGGCGGGAGTTCTTTTGTCTTAGGATCCAGGCAATACTCTAGGTCCTGAAAATCAAATGGAAACATGTGTTAAAAGAGATGGTGTTTAGGTTTCCTCATAAAGTCCCTCCAGCCATTCTTCACAGTGAAACATCCCTAGGTTACAAAAATGCAATGCAAGATTTAAATTAGATGGTGATTTGACCTAGCAATTGTTTCTCCAAAAATAACATTTAAAATTTCTCAGAGACGTTTTCTATGCATAACAGACAACCATAAAGATATATGAATTTTTTAGACTATTACTTAAGCAAACACCTTGCTTCTGCTGCCAAATCTTTTTATTAAATAAGCCAAAACACTTTATATCATAAATCTAACTATTTTTTCCATATTGTTTTCCTCTTAAGTGGAACAGCCTGAGGAATGAGATTCCCCTAAGTCTACAGCCAGCTTCATACACAGTAATACAATATGAGAATGTTGGCAGAACACATAAACCAAAAATATGCTACTTACAATTGTTAATAATGATACAAATGTTTTAACCACATCTGTCTCTAGATCTAAAAATCACTTTATTTACCTGTTATTTCTTTGTCCTCACACAAAATGACTTAACTGGCAAACACCCACATTCTATTTTACATGCAATGTGCAAGTGTGCAGCATCACAACACATCCTGGCACACAAGGGGAGAAAATTAATCTTGTCAGATTAAAAAGGTTGTACTCAGCTTGCCATGTATGAAATGTGAGTAAGTCAAAGACTGAAATTCATTCAAGAAAGATATTTTATTTAGAGGATATTCTATAAATATAATCTGTTATTTTTACTTCATTGCTATGTAGACCTCTACATGAAAGTAGGATCTAAATTGCCCACTGGTAAGAAAAAAAGAAATTAAAAATAAATATTTGACCAACTGCACTAGATCTTTATTTTCCCACTAGATCTAAGAAATCACCATCATTATAAATTAAAATTAAATAATCATTTAATTGTCAATAAAAAAATAACAAGCCCTCAATAAACAGATACAGGATTTTTGTAGATGTGTCATGATTTCTCTATACAACATATAGCATCATTTCCATAATACCCTTAATCCTTGCCCTTTTTTATCTTTATTAAGCTTCTGATGGTTATGCTTGACTTAAAAGTCACATTTCTTTCTCTGCAACCCTGTCCTCCTAGCACCACTGCTCTCACTGAAATTTCAGACCAGGGTTTTGGGTTTAACAGCGTAAGTAAAAAAACATGATGCAACTGAATTTGACAGGCAGTTGGATAAAAGCAACATTTTTTAAAAAATTTATTTATATTAAAAATCAGGCCTTTTTTTTTTTTTTGGTAACTAAACAGAATAATTTATCACACTGAAAAAATACTACTGGAAGACAGAGGACAAGAATAATTGCATGTACATAAGTATGGATATATTTTGACAGTACAGCTTTGGGTGTTAGATACATCAGTCTCTGGCCAAGAACAAGAACAATCAGCTTATAAACAACATGCAGACCTACCTTGCCCTCTTCAAGTCGAAGCTGGAGGACTTTATCTCCAGGTTTATAATCTCTGAGTAGTTCTGCTGACTTCCAGACCTCCTCTGAATCAGGGATCCAAACCCTGGCATACTGCAATACAACAGCAGAAGATCAGTGAGTTCTTGTGATACAGTTAAATAATGCACACACACCAAAACCATTTTAACCATTTTTTTTTAAATTATTTTTTTTAAATACATGTTTAACAGCCAAACCCTAAAATAAAGAGACAGGTTAATTAGTACATGTGAAGTGATAAAAGTCTATTGTAGAAGACTACACAAGCTTAATTTCTGTGTCCACACAGAAAAAGGCATTTACCATGCAAAATAATGTGCCAAGACACACATTCAATGCCAAAAGTCTACATAGAAAAACAAAATTTCTGTTTTCAGATAAATCAAAACACTATCAAAAAATTCCTCAGAGTAACTCTTCTGAGTAGGTTCTAAATGCATTTGCAACATAACATTATACAGATTTTTTTTTGTCTCCCCTCCCCAAGAGAGCATTTTGGCAGACCTGTGTTAATACAGGCAAAGCTACCTGATCTCAAGTATTAAAAGCTCTTTCTCTTGTAGTTGCAAATAGGGCAATTATCTCCCGAATGTCAAAAAAACCCAAACCTGAAAATATATGGTTGAAAAGGCCTCCAGATAAAATACAATAAAAAAAATTAATAAAAACCAAGAAAAAAATACAAAACAGCATGCCAGTTAGTGACCATTCTCACCCAAACTTTATTCATAAAAGTAACCCAGAACAAACATATGACTTGTTTACAAAAAGAGAAAGAATACTCCTATTTTTAAATGAGTGAAGACATAATGGTTAACACATATTCAAAAATCAGTTAAAGGTCTATGGAAACCACGTGGTTGCTTATAGAGTTGCATGTACACGAAAATATGTATATATGAAAACAACTCGAGTAACATCAGGAAAAGGCTAATTAATAAGGCACTTTTAATATATTAAAGTTCCTGAACTGATTCCCTTAAAATGCCTAGAGAGCAGTAAGATCATCCCACAGCCATCACCTTTGCAAAGAAAACAGCTTCTTGGTTTTAGAAGTGCAGCTATGCTGCAAAATGTTCTTAAGAGACTAAATTATTTCAAAATAACTGCAATTTATTTGTCAAAATGCAGCATTTGATGGCAAAGGGAATTTGGTCATACAGCTTCATCAGCTAATCTTACACAACTTATTTTTGTATAGCACCTTCTGCCTCCAAGAACACTGAAGCTTATCTTTTTTTCCCTCATATGAACCCAATTTTTCCACTACTTAAAATGATGCTTCTACTAGAGATTCTTGAAAGACTAAACTTCATAATACCTTCCTGTTGGAAGAGAGAAAACGGTAACGTGTTCAGCAAAGACAACGTTAGGGAGCAAGACCTAAGGAACCCCAGCTCCAAGGCAGGGAGGCTGACAGGGAGGCTCAGCACCTGGAATTACTTCAAACTTTAGAAAGCAATTGGCTTCCCATACCCAGGATGCTTTTCGAGAACAAGGCACACTGGTAACACAACACACTGCAGCCTTTAAAGCATTGCTGCTCCCTTCATGTAGAAAGCTCCAGAACTCCTGCAAAGCTTATGTCACACATGTAAACCAATTGCATCTACTAAGTGAACAGAGAAAAACAATGAAAGAAAGATTTAAAAAATCATTTTCATTGTTCCCACGATGGCGTACATTACGGTTCCACACCTGGTCTTTCCTTATCTTCATGGGATGTTTACGCCAGCACTAAGAATCTACTTTATACAAAGACAAGAAACTTTGTAGTAAATGTGGTTGTGTTGGTTTTTTTGTTTTGTTTTGTTCGAGCTTTATTAGTTTCCTATATATTTGCTATTGCCTTCAATACAAAAGTGCAGTATAGCTTTGTCATTTACGTAACACTCCCCAAAAGGTATGAATATTCATTAATTACTTGAAAAACAAAAGATCCCCAAACCAATTCCCCAGTATGTGCTCCTTCACAGAGGACAGCATACAAAAGCAATGGAGGCCAACAATAAGGCAGTGAAATTAGCAGCAAAAGCTACAGTTCAGTCACTTAAACTGTTTTCAGCCTTGCTGTATGCACAACTCGCAGGCTAAGAAACCCCATTTGAGTTAAAATGAGGGTGTGTGCTAACAAGTATATGTGCCAGTGCAAGTATAAACCTACAGAAACTAGAGAACAATTCCAAAATAATTAACCAGGGTATGATGACAGAGGTGCAGTATCAGTCAAGTAGAGTGCTCAGGAGCAATGTCTTCTTTCCTTTCCACTTGTTTTTTAAACAAAGGATTCCCTGTAAAACTTCATCAATACACATATATCCAAACTTACCCTAATGCACCTGTTCACAGAACTCTTATTAAAAGAATTAAACACCTAACTATCAAAACCCTGCCAGAAGGCAAGGAAGTTTTAGTTTAACACACAGGAAGCTGCAGTGCCTGACAAAGCTGAAGACTGAATGCATACCACACTTTGCCCATGTTTCCTCCCCTCACCCCAGCTACGGCAGCAGTTCCTTATCCTCAATACTCCTGATGGGATATTCCTTCCCTCTCATCACAGGAAATAACAGAAAGCAAAGTAAATGTAATATGAAAGAGGAAAGCATTTAAATACTGTCTAGCAAAACAGGTTAGCATGCTGGTCTCCTCTAGGCTACACAAAGAAGTTTCCTGATGTAAAGAAGGCAGCAGTCTTCTAGGACACAAATACTGTTAACTTCAGGCAGTGAATGCTGCCTACATAATCTCGGACAGCATGAAATAGGCACCTTTAATTTATTCATCTGAAACTGCACATTTTCTACTGTCTAGAGAAGGGAAAGAGAAAGCAGAAAACAGATCACCATAGAAACTGGGTTACTACAGACAGCCGAACCTTCCACATGACATGATCCTGAAGTTATTACAGTCATCCTATGAGGCCTAAGCTGTAGCTTTTCACCTCTAGTACTATTGCCTAGCCTTAAATCCCTGCCAAACACCTGGTAAAAAGAACAGGTGGAAGGAAAGAGAGATAGGCTCCTAATTATAAGCATTTAATCATTTCACAACATTCTCACCTCATTAACTTAGCAGAATGATTTTCAAAATCACATTTTCATGCTACTCTTTATATAATCAGTTGATTATATAAACTGATAACCTTTAGTGAGATTCGAGCCCATAGCAGAAAACAAAGCACCACCACTGGCAGAAACAGGACCAAGGGACTCTCTCTTGGGAAGTACTTTTAATATTTACTATTGATCCCTCTTTATTTACTAGTATGTAAAAATGAAGTTCATGACTACATTAAAATAAGAATAAAATATGACAAAACTTCTAAAGATACTGATTTAAAAATTAGTCTTCTAAAAAGAGAAGGAACTTCTAGCTTAAAATGACAAATTCTAAAATTCTAGCATTGAAATGACATTAAAAGTTATGGCAAGAATCAAATAAACTTTAGTGAAATTGTGTCTGATTTTGATTGATTAAATTTGTTACTCTTTGTAATGTTTCAATGCAAATTTTGAACTACCAGAATAAAACTGCTTATAGAGATAGCACTATCATTTGCTCCAGAGAAGGCAGTAAATGAAATTTTAGGTAAATACTGTTACCTTTCATGTCACCTCAATAGTGATTTGGCTTAGCTTTGCTGTCTAGGTAATGATGTTGTACCTTCTCTGCAAGTGTGTTTCTGGTTCACCACTAATGACTTCTTCGTATCCTCACTGGAGATGAGGAGGACACACAGGCCATCCTCCTGCCCTATGACAAAGCTGCACCTTCAGGCAGGCACTCTAGTATGGAGACTGCAGCCAGCTATCTCCAGCTGAGCATTCACATGACCATTGCTAACCCTAAAGTAATTAATAAAAAAAAAAAAAAAAACAGAGAATGAAAATAAGGCACACAGGTGAGACCCCTGAATTCAGAAGGAAAAGAAATAATTAAATGCATGTTGACAGGGCTATTTCAAAACTCAGTTTCTTGCCAACAGTCTTAAAAAAAAAAAAATAAATCTTGCCTAGACTTTTTTGATAATGTCAAACAAACAAACAAACAAACCAACCAAAAGCAAAGCACTGCCTCCAAAATCACATGCAAGTGTGGAATTGCCATACTTCATTCAAAGAATGATACCTATATAGTGACTCCAGAAGAGTTCACGGCAGAAAAAGATACAGAGAGAAGTTTTCAATTTTTATTAGTGGATCAGAAAGCAAGCTGTAGCTGTATTGCCACAATTCTAGATAAGAAAATATAATGGCAAATTGCAGTATTGTCTCATACCTCATGATTTCATCTTAGATCACATGAAGAAATCAGCAGACTATAATGATTATCTACCAAATGAGACCATATGACTCACAAAGTCTCTCTTCTGAGATACTAACCTCTTGAAGTACTAACTGACATTGCTGACAGAACAGAATTAGCAATGCAAGCAGCTCAGCAGTTGCTTCAGCAGTCATATAGTTTTCTACTTCCACTGCACAATTACAAAAATGGCAGAAGGAGATGCTGGTATCTCCCAACTTAATAGCTCTCTTGATAGAGCTGAAAGAGTTAATGAAATTAACTACATCCTAAACAAAAAAGGGAACTTTCAAATTTCTCAGCAAGACCTACCCATACAAGTGAACTTGTATGAGTTTCACTTCAGCAGAGATCATATATTTGTTTACTTAGAGACAGTCTCAAAAAACAGTCTTTCAGGTGTTACCCATTAAAAACTTAGAGGAGACATTGCTCCTCTCTCTTTCAGGAATGACCATGGGCTTGGGTAGTAATAAATCATCTCGTTAATGTCTGGATCAAAGAGATACCATCAATTCTGGCAGTACTACCAAAGAGACAATGGAATAGCAACAGCTGGTGAAAGTGAAAGCCAAATTTCACCAAAATCATTCAGTGTGAACCTGTTGCTAACTGAACAAGGCCACCTGGAGAGAGCAGGCTGCATTCATTATTAGGCTGGAAAAAGTGTCTGCACCAACAGGTCTAACAACAAAACAGACCATAAAGTTGTACAAGTTCACACTGCATGAGTGTTGAATTTATATAAGCAACATGCAGACATTAAAAAATTATTTCTGAGCTGTGTGATTTCCTTGGATGGGGTTGCTCTCAAAAAATAATTTGATGCTAGTAGAATAATTTACTTTCAGCTTTATATTTTCCCCTGTAGTTGGATCACAGTGCCACCACCATGGATGGTAACACTGAGCCTAGAAACACTTGAAACATAAAAGTCAGTTTTTATATTAACAACATAAACAGATGCACAGCCAGGTGAATAAAAGGTTGAAGACAAGTCTTAATCTGACCAACCTGGATTCCCTACAAAGAGATTCTGATGATCCAAACACAAGGCAGGAGGAAGTCCCATTTCTTCCACTGCTGAAACCACTAAAATTTCTGCCATCTGCCCTGCAATATGCAGGCAGTTCCAAGAAAGTACTGCGTTTCCATTAACAAAGTTCAAACTGCAGGTTGCAGTTTGAAAAGAAAGACAAGATTTTACTCTTATTTCATAAAAATGCCAAGTAACAAGGAAGGATTGGAAAGTAGAGCACTTCCATTACAAGCAGGCTGCTGCAAAACCTCTGACCAATTCATCTAAATTCTTCTTACAGCCTGAGAGAAATAGCATTATTAACTTTGCAAAAGAATCAAAACAGAAATTGTCGATTTTATTAAAGGTGGTACCATTCTTTTGACATAGAGCACATTTTCTATTTTGTTGCTCGGTAGCAGCCATTTAAAAACCTCTTGTACAGTTTAAGGCCTAGTATTTAGAAAACATTAATTTAAAAATGCAGTCATATCATGATACATAGTGAGGAAAATACATGTGACAATTTGTATTAATGTTTTATCTGAAAAATCATCTCACATAGTTAGCTTACCAACAATCTTAGCAGATCAAAAGCCCCATGTTATACTGACTCATGGGAATTCTCTGTCTGGCCACATGTAAAGCTCCCAAACAGCAGCCCAGGGACAGTGGTGACCGAGGCTCTGAGCCATATACACCCTAAGACACCACCACTACGAGCTTGATAAGCTTGCATACTACTGCCATTGGGTTTTCCAGTTTGGGTCAAAGAGCCTGCAGTACTCAAGGATAGGCAGATAAGGCACTGTAGCCTTCACCACACACAAGGAAATTAACTGAATCACAACTCAATTAAAAAAAAAAAAAAAAATCTATTGTACTTATTTCATCAACTGCATAAATATCCACTACATTTGAATGCTAAAGATATAAAAGCTTTTTTTCTTCTTCTGTCTTTCTTTCCTTCTTTCTTTGAAGCATTTTTATATGGCATTCTTTGTATTTAGGGCCTGGAGACATGTAACAACAAAACCAATTTGTAAGCTGTTTGCCAAACATACCTTGATTGAACAAGGTACAACCAAAACATCAGCATCCCACAGTGAATCACTGCAGCAAGATTTACATCTTCGGACACTGGAAAAATGTCCATTAGCTTACATTTACACTGAACTCCACCTTATTTCAAAGTGATGCAAACAAAGCTAAATCCCAAGCACAGGATATACATACGTGCTACTACAGGCAATTGATCAGCAAACAGCAATGTAAATGTTTTTTATTTCCTTAAATAGTACAATTATTTGCAATCTTTCCACTGAAATTCACAGAAAATTATCACCCTAAAAATGTACATGCTGGGCATGACATCAAGGCCAGAAAATTCAGTGGTTTACTTTAAACTATCAAATCTACCGAATAAGATAATTGGGTTTTTGTAAGAAATATTTTAAAGAAGTTAAAACATAATTAATTTTTTTAAGTTACGAATTTTCTTCATCTTTAAGAACATTCTATATTTCTGCATTTTATGTTGGTTGTACTTGACCTTCTCTTCAAACCGTTGTACAAAGGGAAACAGATCTGGTTTATACTCAGTCATTTTTAACCCAGACAATACTTTAGGTATCAAAATGTTGCCCATTCACCTTATAAGCTGCTACATGTGGGAATGTCCTGTTGTATTTCAGAGACTCCCTTTCACAGGCTCTTTTCCATCCTTCCCAGCAGTCATGGTTACAATTCTGTACTCTGTGACTTACTCAGCTTATGGATGCCAGCAAGCACCCATCACAGAAAACCACTGGACAGTGAGGGGAAGTCTCATGCAACACTGCCTGGATGCACCATGAGTTTGTCCACATAACACTTCGGGCTTAATTAAGGCTGCAATATCAATTACAGAAAAATGAAACACGCTTCATGAAATGCCAAGGACTGGGGATAGAGGCTGGACTAACCAATGTGTAAGGTAAGCGCAGCTACATCCTTCCCTACATCCTCACTGCTACCACAAGCCTGCACAGGTCCACAGGGAGTGATGCCCCTGCACCGCTGCACCTGTGGCTCCCCCTCTGCCTAGAGATCCTCATACATCACCAGTCATCAGCAAACCTACAGCACAATAACCCAAAATAAAAACCTGGTGAAACAGCAGTACTTCTATGCCACTTGCTGCAGAATGCTATTTTCATTTAATTCAGCACACTTCTCAAAAAATGTTCATTTCAAGTAAATCAGGCTTATAAAAATATATATTCAAAGAAAAATCAATGTGTAAGAATGTTTTCTTTTTGAAACAGCTTTGATTTCTAGACCTGCCAAAGAAATGAATGCAGCTGTGAAATATTTTAAAAAAATATGGCAACTACAGCTAGATCAAAACCACCAATGTTCTGGTCACTACTTGAAACATAAAACATCTGAACAACCACAAGAAGATCAGTGAAAACATTGAGCAGAAGTGTGATACCTACCCCAGACTGAGTGACAAGAAAATATTCTGACTCACATAAAACTTCATTTGGGTCATACCCACATAGAAAGGCATACACTGTATTGTATTTTGATCCACACCACCAAAATGAAGGTGAACACTGAATTATATGCTAGCCATTTCAAAAAGAAGTTAATTATAAGTCTGCCTCAAAACACCTAATTCTTTCAACCTCAAATACATGTTACAGGAGATGCCACAATAAATTTAAGGACTAAGCAAATAACTACAGCCATCCCCTGAATGAGACATGCTGCACCAAAGAAAGAGTATGACTGCATGTTTATGAGCTTACAGTGAATACTGTGGGCATATTACAAAAAATAAATATTGTTATCAAGCCAATACTTAAGGAATACACACACACACACACACACACACAAAAAAAAAAAAAAAAAAAAAAAAAAATTCAGCATGTCATGTTTAACTTCATGGCTGAATGCATGCCTAAATTTAAGATCCAAGAAAGCAAATACTTAGAGATTAAATGGAGTAAGTGGTTGCAGGTTTTAACACTGACATGATGCAAGTCATAATGTAGACTTCACAGCATAATTAACTAAATGCTGAAATATTATTTCCAGACCATTGGTACAAATTCAGTCGACACTTTACATGCTGATGCCACACAATGAAACATCGATTTCATTTTCTCAAGTTCTTAAATGGATTTGAGATCTTACAGAAGCTTTTTCTAATTATTTTCCTCAAAGTTTCCAGAAACCTCCTCCATAAGAGGCAGGATAACTGAATCATTTCCCACAACATGCAGCACAGGGGACGGAAGGGGCTCACAGTGCTGGATGCAGCTGGGTGTTCATCCTGGGTTCATACACACAGAAAAAGGAAGTGCTGTCTTTTGTCTCAGTGTCTCTCCTTCACCACAGAGCCATCTGCATCACTGCCATGAGATTATTTGGTGTATCTAGCACTTGCTGAGGCAGAAAGGGAAAATAAAGGGCTGCATTGATCAGACAGATGCACCGTGCTGTGCTACAGCACTGGAGTCTGAAACAAGAAGTTACTGAGAAAAAAAGTAGCGGAGACATAATTGATCACCTAGTTCACAGAGGTGAAATAAGGCTAAATTTTTTGATATCTCTAAAACATCTGTAGTACAGACAATTGCTGACTTAAACTTAACTGAATAGTTAAAAAATAAAGAAAATACTGGCATAAATTTTGATAGAAGATAAAGCTGTACTCTTCCAAGTATCTTTCTGTAAAGTTGAGCTCAAGTCCAAACAGTATTCTGTTGGTTTTACTTAAACCTAGCCCCTCCAAGAAGCCACAAGGAAAGTAAACCATGTGATTGAGGTTCTGAAAATCAAAAATTAACTTATTATTTTTTCTTAGAATGACATAGAAGCCCCAGGCTGAGATGCAGTTACATCATTAAAGCAGATCTCTTACTGACTTAGCCTAAGTTACTTGGAGAACTAGTTTTACTCGGCTAAACCAGAACATGACTCTGTCATTAGTCAAGTTCGTATCACAGACACCTTTCTGCCATATTATAACAGCAACCTGACATCAGTGGAGCACATCCAGTGAAGCTATACTTAGATCCATCATTTTTTCAAGGGAAATTAACAGTAAGTCCCCACACAAGGAAAACAGAATGACCTAGTATGAACGACCTGGCAAGCTCTAACTCAAAACCAGTGAGCAGAGTTAAAAATCCCATGGAGTCTCCAAAAGCGTTGGGGGAAGCTGTGAAAGCAGATCTAGGGTTAACAGCTACATCATTGCTCTCAGAAATGCTCTGGTGAGAGCAGCTGCATTTCTTCCCCCTCGATCTTCAGGCTGCCTGGCTGAAGGCACTGCCAGGACCCCAGCACTGCCACGCCCAGCCAATTTCATTAATCCAATTCCAACCTTGATAAGCAAGGGAAATTATGGTCTGTGTCAGAGAGGGTAGAAAAATTAGAACCTTTCACGCTAGTTGGAAAATGTGTAACATATTTAGCCTTAGGGAAACTATTCCACTCTTTTTATCTACAAGCATTATCTGTCTGATGTTTTGCAAAATATTTATATTGCTTTTGTATTTCCAGTATATAAGATTGTCACAAGGAAGAAGTGCATTTTCATCAGACTCTAACAACTTCTTTAAATACTTCTCATAGGAGTTTTTTCTAAGGGAGACAATGTCCTAAACAATTAAATTATTGTCTGACACGTTTGAAAAAGTCTTTATCTGTCTTCAGATCATAAGTCAAAAATCTACTTACTTTAAACCTTTATTAATAAACTATTATACTAATGTACTATTATATGCTTGACTGTACTGCATTCACCTATGTTAAAACAAAGAAAACAATCAAACATATTCTACTTACTTTAATGTACATAGAGTCTAAACCATCTAGTTCCATCCCATATGTCTTGTAACACAGATCTTCAGCACTAGCAGAGGTGGTTGGTGTTTCCTTTACAGGCAAAATAGGTTCAATATCCATGAAGAATATTTACATATTTCTTGTATGGGTAAACACTAACTCATAAGGCAACTTGGGAATCAATCTCTCTCTGGTTTCCTCAGCAAAACAACTGAGGTCATCTGCTTTAAAGATACTTATGAATAACCCGTGGAGTCTGCAGAGACTAACGTGTGACAAGCCATGTTGGGGCAATGAATTCCTGCATTGTTAGACTAAATCATAGTATTTTTAGTTTATTTCTCTGGCTCTACAAAAAGCAAGAGTGTCCTGTAAATCACAAAGTAATTATAAAATTCTTGTCTTGTGACAATCAAATTGAAGAATTCAAAGATGCCATCTGTAACTGCAGCAAGACTTCAAGATTTTTCATATCCATAAAAAAAAAAAAAGAAAAAAAAAGAAAAGAAAAAAAAAGAGACCATATGGATAAGAAAGTTACTCATCTTCTATATTTAGGACTGTCAAGCTAGAAATATACAATTTACATGTAACCACAAGGCAATCTTAGGAAACTTGACAAGTCACACATCATATTTCCCCTGTGTTAACTACTATAAAGACAGAATGAGAGGTCTTCAAAGCAACAGTGCTTTAGCTTTTACACTTAATTTTAAAGCAAGGCCTCTCATCAGACTACAGTGTAAGCAGCCTGGAAGAGCCTGCTATCAATCATCCCCACTGTCTCCTAAAAGCTAAATAAACTCAACAAGCCCCTTCTGCTGCTAATTACCAGTGGCAGCTTTTATTCTCCGTGAATTACCCTGATAGCCTTACCTACAGGCACACCTGAGGCAGGGTTAAAAGGCAAAAAGACTTGATGAGCAGTGAGGGAAACACAATAACTTTCAAGCTGTTCAGAAAATAACCACAACTTTCACCGAACAGCAGAGGTAACAGACTCAAAGACAACCCTGCAGCCACAGCTGCATTCCACTTCCTTGACTGTGTCTCCTCCAGTTTAGTCTCCATGCTGCATCCTCAAACTGTTCATCAGCATGGTGACTTCTCATTCATCTTTGTTTATCTGATTATTTGATGTTATGTTTGCACCTTCTTCTCCCTTAACACTGCAAGAAGCTTTTCACCAGTCTTCAGTACCCCTGTGCCTTTATTATTCAGGGAAAATATGTGATAATTCTTGCTATTGTCCCTTATTAACAGGCCAAAGAAATTAAATTGATGCCACTAAGGAGAACTGATGATGTAGATGTAAGACCTCTGCTTTTATAAGTAATCTATTTTCACTTTCTTCAGAATTTGCATTAAAATTCACAGTAAAAGTTGGATCAATATCTACAATTCATATTCAGTAGAAGTGAAGTCTTCAGACTTTATTGGAAATGCCTAATGTTTCCTTGTGCTTACCTTTCAGCTGCTTAATGCTGGCATTCAGCAAGAAGGGGACTCCTCTACACCAAGTACTTATGCTTTTTAAGACAAATAAACAAAAAGCCCTGATAAATAAATAAATAAATCACACACTCATAAAGCTTTTAGCCAGCACTGATCACTTCCTTACATGTTATTTGTATATAAATATACCAAGATATATAAATAAAACTACTAAATACTTTGATTAACTGAGAATAGACAGCAAAACTGAGCAGTTTATGACCTGGATGGCCAGGAACAGGAAGACCCCAAAATTCTCAAGATCATCAGATTGATAACTCTGTTGCTGTTGACATTTGGGTAGCGCTGAGCAGTTCATGTTACCCATGTCACATAGTATTTCACCTTAGACTGCCCGTAGCAAACTAGGAGAGTGAGCTAAGCTAAAAGATGAATGGAACCCTGAGATGGTGGGGATCCTGAAAGCGGAAGCTACTCCTAAAAATACATCTTGCTATTAAATATTAAATACTCAAATTTTAAGTAGACAGTAACCTACTGCAACATTGTGTACACAGACCTTGATGGAAAGAACTTGACAACACCCCTAGGATATGTTTTCATGCACAAATTATTCTGAGCAGGTATATGACAGCAAAGTAATTTCCCTGCAATAAGAGGAAATAGAGAATAAAAAGTCTGACCTTTCAGATTTCCATAAAATTAAGCAATGTCTTTATTCTGTGTGAGTAATCACAAAATCTTTGCAGGATCAGGCTTAAGCAAGCCCAGGGTTAAGCAAAGCCAAGAAACACTGAGAAAAAGGAGGAAATGATGCAATTCTAAGCAAAGGGTGGCATAGAGTGTAGCACTGGCATGAAAGTGCTGTTCTCTGCCAGGAAAGTCACTAAAAGCCTTGCTATTAGCGTTGGTAAATGAGGCCTTAGCAACCCAATCATACAACTCTCCATTCTGGAGGCAGCTCAAAAGAAAATTCAATAAAAGGAAAAAGTTATTGTAGAAAGAGCCTTTGAATTCAACACCATTTGAACTTTCTCTATCTCACTTGAGCTTTAGATAACGGGTTTAATTTTGTGCCTAATGCATTTCTACTTACTTAAAAGTTTTGATACCACTTTAAAACAATCAAATTCTTAGAAGCCTCATCCCCAAAACCAAAGCATGCATCTGCTGTGGTGTATCATAAGCAGAGTTATAGTCTATGAAAATAAGCAGAAAGATACAGTATGAGAAAAAAGTCAGAATCATAGACATAATGAAGATATCCAAGAACTATGGGATTATTCTGATCCTAATACCATATTTTCTGCAATAAGAACCATATATTACTAATGGGAAAACGGGAAGTTCTTCCTTGGTGTTTCAGCTCAGGGAAGATAAGCAGAAAATGCACGCTTGCTGCTCCAAATCATTCAAGTAGTTTGTTAACAATGCAGCAGCAATGATAGCTTTGCCCAAACGCTGCTTCTCAGCCCTGGGCCCAACTGTACAAATACTCACCAGAGTCAAGTGTGACACACACAGTAGCAAACACTGCTCCATATAGCAAGCCCATAATTAGATCAGCAATAACCTCTACACCTCCAAGTATACGAAAGAAACCCAACCAAGTAATGGAGTTCAGACTGCTCATCCCCAACTTCGTACACACCAAGCAAGCTAGGTTGACTTTAATCAAGAGGCATAAACCAAAACACTGGCTCTTATAAGAGGAGCTCCTACTGCTTGACAGCACATCACAAAATGGGGTCCACCATCTTCCCCCTAGCCAAGGTGCCTCTCAAACCATCAATGTCTGTACATATGCTCATACATACATGAAGTGTCAAAACCTCCAGTAATATAAGCAAGACTTTCATATAGTTAAATATTTGGTTTGTGTACGATTTGTGTTTTCAAGGAATGAAATTCAAATTCAGTGAATGTCCCTGAAGGACACCCCAAGCAACTGGCTCCTTCAGTGTCTCCTGTAGAGGCTGTTCTGACTTGTCAGAAATCCAGGCACCATCTCACTGGTACCCACAGGACAGCAGACTTGCTAGCTGCTCACTGCTTTTACCTCACAGTAGAAACACCTTCTACGATTAACCTTACTATCACTTCTTGCTTTTTCTAAATCCTATTAAAAATAGACCATCCGGAAACAGTGAAACCTTGTGATATTGAATGTTTCTGTAACTTCCTCCAATTCAACTGGTTCAATGAGCAAATTCCAATAACAAAAATGCTTTCTTTAGTCCTGCAGAGATTAAACAATGAGTCTCATTAAAGACAGAGAGAAATTACTTAGGTATTAGAACACATGGAGAGGATTAAGCTACCAAAGTCTCCACACGGAGACTCTAAGACCCCTCACCTCTCCCTTCCAACTCACCTGGAGCTCTGTGGCTCATCAGAACATAATAACTGGTCACGGTACACATTTCCCAACATAACAGGGGATAAACAGCACTCTATCTGATAATGTATTTATTAAAAAAAAAAAATTAAATATATAGCAAAGCATTACCTAGGCCATCTGGCACATGCTATAAAATCACTGCAGTAGAAACAGACCGCAAATAACTAGTGGCAGCTTAATATACAGATATTATTATTCTACAAGGAATAATAATGATGATTTTAAGGCCTAACAGTGCACATTAGCAAAACTACACACAGTGAAGAATACATCAAAGCCCCACTTGCACAAACAACAGCTAGAAATAAGAAGTCTTCTACTTCTGTTCTCAGAGATGCTGACAACTTCTTTGCCACACTGGTCATACAGTCCTTAACATAGTTTTACCAACTGTTGTTCCAAGTAACCCACACAAACACAGCTACCTGAATAACTCAGACAAGCTGGGACGTGGATTTCCAGTGGGAGAGGCTAAGTGAGCTGCCAGGCACTTTGCTTCCAGGCACACAGAGTCAGCAAAAATGTGCTGCAAATCCATACCCTGCCCTGCCTGCCAGGGAAGTATCTATGCCAAAACTGTATGTTAAATGTCAATGCTATACTGGAAGCTCTGGTACTTCAAACAGCTGTCCTGAATGGCAATTCTGACTCTGCCTGGCAGCACACAAAAGAAGTTGCTCTTTCTGCTCCTACCTATGGCTCTAAAGACAAGAACAGCCTGTGGTGTGAGAGTAAAGCACAGAAATAATCTCACTGGCCTTCGTCACCCAGTGAGTCCCTGCTGGAGGATCATCCCTGTGCTTGTCTGACTTTGTGTTTGCTCTTTATATCTCTCCATGCTATGACCTTAAATCCATTATTTATGTTACTTAATCAAGAATGAGATATTGAATGTGATATAAACAGCATGATGGCTTTACTTGGGGAAAAAGCCAGCAGAGGGAAGGCAACAGAGACAGTATCTCTTGAGTGCCCAGCAGCTTTCCTATCCTGAATTGAATTCAGAGCCATGCCCTCCTCGGGAACTACAAAGGGCCCTGAACTCTCCATTGTAATGCAGTCCCAAAACAACAAGACACACACAATTTTGGGACAGCTTCTGACTAAAGGATTTGATCATTCAAGGAAGTGAATTTGAGGTCAAGTGGGGTTGGAAAATAATAATAATAAAAAACTAGTATTTCTAATCAACTCTTTAAGAGACATATTAATTCCATAATAAGAACTTCCAAAGAGAGAGATAAATCAAGAATCAATTTCCTTTCTTTCCTTGCAGAAAGAGATAGACTAGGGATAATTCTGGAGTATTTCAGGAAGTGTCTCAAGAATCTAGATGGCATGTCAGTACAAGCTTCTTGAAAAAAACTACTTTGGAGTTTGCTATTTTGTACTGCAGTATTCAGTTCTGGTGACACCAGTCATACCTTCTGCTCTTAAAAACCTGTCTTTTGTCTTTTTTTTTTCTCAAATTTTTGCACTAGATTGAAGCAAAGCAATGAAAACAATGCATTGCTAGTGGCTTAAATAATCATTTCCGTAGCTTCTGATTTGCAGGCTTTACCATCAAGATGCACAGGGCAGTAACTGTTTCCGGGTAGAAGCTGATGAGATACTAAAACACAGGACTGGAAAGATTAGAAAAATGTCTGTTTAAAAAGCATGTAAGAGTCACGCACCACATCATTTCTGACTGTAGGGCTTCTGAACGACTGCCAAAAGAGTAACTGTAATCAAACGGTGCAGCATCACCAAAAAGGTTAGTTGAATATCAAAGTGCCTATGTTGTAAAAGGTGTTTTTCTATAAGGAACAGGACGGTATTTCCGAAGGGGACAACCGAGCATGCAATGACCATTCTAAACCAGAGCGCTTCAATCAGGGAGCGGCACATCACTACCCGCCGTTTGCTCCCGACAAGTCCCCGATGCCCACGACGGGAACGGCAACACGGCCGGTTCTCCTGCGGCGCTCTGCGGGCGGACCTCGCCGCAGCAGCACTGCCTCCCTGCCTCCCCCAACCCGGCCCGGCGGGCAGAGCCTCTCCGAGGGGCGACGGCGCAGGAGGTCGTGTCTCACCAAGCTGGGCACATTCCGGCGGCGGGGACCTACTAAATGGATGAGGACCAGCCCTTCAGAATGCGAGTCGATCTCGAGAAGATGGCAACGCTGGCCCCCACCCTCGCCCTCTCTCCCTCGCTCCGCTCGGTAATGCCCGCCCGGGCAGCGCTTCCCACCTCGCCCGCCCCGCGGCCCGGCCGCCCCCGCGCAGCCCCCAGCCCCGCCATCGCGGTACCTTCGTGTAGAGTTCGGAGGCTGCCATGGCGCAGGGCGCGGGCGGGCGGCCTCTCTGCGACAGGGGGAGGCGGAGGCGGGAGGAAAGGAGGGAGGATGCTCAAGCGGCGTCCCGGGCGCTGCGCGCCATGTTACTACCTGGCGAGCGGCGCGGCTGCCGCCGCTCTGTGCATTGTGGGAGCGGCGGGCAGACGGGAGGCGTGATGCCTCCCACTGGACGATGGACGGATAGACTGCTGCCCGCCGCCGGGCCCCCAGGCGCTGGCCGCTCCCCTCTCCGCTGCCGGACCCCCGAGGGCCGCGGCGGGGACTCTACCGAGAGCGGAGGGCCGAAAAGCAGGGCTACGAAAGCCCCGGCTCCACGTGCTCCTCCCGCCATGGCGCGGCCCCCCAGCGGCCTCGCCCTGTGGGCGAGAACTGGTATTCCTCCCCCCACGAGGAGCCCAGAACTGGTTCCTCTGAATTGCTCTCCAGCTCAGGAGTGAGATATTTGGCCAAGACGTTTGCACAGCTGCTCTCCCCCTGCACGCTATGGCAAAACAGAGAAGTCTATACTAAAAGTTACCAGTCAGCTTTCACGGGTAACAAAGAAGTGACGAGGTTAATATAAGAGTGTGATCAGGCCCCTGTAACAGGCTTAATCTAAGAATCTGGATGTATGAACCACAGAAAGCCCACAGTTTTGTTTTCACAAGGGACCCAAACCTCCCCTCTGACCATATGCTGCTTCATATCCAGTATCCAATACCCTTTCTTCTAAATTCAAAGATAGTTTAGCACTTCACTTGGACTGTGTATTACAGTATCACAGCTAGAGCCTGGGAGCTAAAAGTAGTTATAAACCCCAGCAAAAAAAATAGGTATCCGAGTTCAAAATATGCTGTGATTTGACAATCTGCATAAACCAGGTTTTCAAACCTATCATTAAGCACAGGAATTGAGGGCACTGAAAATTGCCAAGAAAAAACACTATTTGTAATGTATCTGGACTGACTACTTGTTAGTTTAAGATTAACCTCCTGCATCAAACATTTGCTGTCAAAATTTTAATGTACTCATCTCCTATCTTGCACAGCATCTTTTCAAAAAGATCATTTATGACATTTGATTTCAGAACATACATCCCAGGGCATTTCATCTGACAAAGTATGACTGATATAGCTGACACAGTTCATGTGCAGAATTTTATACTGACTGTAAACCCAATTAAAAAACAACAAAACAATAATAAAAAACCCCCACATTCTTTTATGAAGAGATTAGTTTATGTAATTTTTCAGAAATTACTAAAAAGCTTCTGTCCTATATCGTTTCTTACATCTATGTTCTATCCATCATTTAACTGTGGCAGAAAAATAGGCCTATCAACTTCTTCAGAAAAGCATTTGTATATTTAACATTGACCATCAGTTTAACTAGAAGTGGCTTTCACTGGAAAAAAAGGACAAAGCTGACTGAAGAACTCCTAGGCTAAAATTCTTCTCCTACCCTATCCTGTAGTCTCACACTACAATGATTAGGCCTGCAACTTTTACCTGTAGAAAACAAATACAGCTGCTTTCAACCAGTACTGACTGAATACTTACCAGTTAAGAACTCTCAGAACTAATGTAAGACATCTGTTGGAAGAAAAAAAAAAAAAAAGCCATGTACCATGCACATATTCTCCCAGCTACACCTGATATTTACTTCAATTCTTGGGCCTTACAGAAAAGGCAAGACATGTCCACATGACAAAATTCCCATGCAGAAAGCTTGCCTCGATTAATCTATGCCTATACTAGGAAGATTTAGCTTGTCTCTAGAACATCACGTAGGCATTTTCTTTTCAATGTATTAGCCAAGCTCACAGAAACCCCCCAGCCATCAAATAAGTTACTGCAGTCTTGCCTCCCTCCTAAATAATGTGGTCATATCTGTAAGCACAGCCACTACATGTAAAGTTTCTCTGAGTGCAGGTCTGTGAAACCTTACTGCCTCAGCTCTAATTAGAAACAGATTTGGGCAAGCCTATATTTAAATGGCTTGTCTTTGCCAAATTGATGCCATTCCCCATACAGAGATTCAGGTAAATTACTAATGCTAGTGTTCTTTGCACTGCCTTGGTGTGGTAATACTACTTAAATTACTTAAAATTTACTACTTAAATTATTTTTTTTTCTCCTCAGTTTGTTGGGGTGTTACTATGACCTTGATAACTGCCAGTTGAGTACATATACCACATGGATATTGAAGTTGCCCAAAGATGAGCACACAAGTCACAGTCTGAATATGAAATTACTTGGGATTTTTTCCAGCATCTTGATTTCTTGGAAATTTCCGTTGCCACATTTACACCAATAGCCTATACCAATGCAAACTTCTGTATGCCAAGCTAATTCCCAGATATCCCCTTCACTCAGTGCAAGGGACCAAAACAATCATCTGTTACGGAGTTTTCAAACAATAAGCTTTAATTGCCTTATTAGAAAAATAAGCACTGAAATATATATAAATGTGATTACATTAAAGTAATTCTGTAGTCTAACATACTAAAAACCAAAGCCCAGTCATATATTTAATGATACAGAGTAGCAAGATTTAAGTTTTAGAAATTTCTATAGAGAATACCGAACTATGCAGTATCTTTTAGGAAACCACAGTAAAGACAAATCTTCGTGTTGCAATAAAAACTAAGTAGATCAATTTATTCTGTATACTATACAATGTGTAAGTTTGTCAAGAACACTTGACATTATCACCTTAACATCTTGACTGGGTGTAAATATGTCCAATAAAATGTACTCCTGTGGTCTTTACACAAACACTGTCCTACTACATCAAGAACAATGAGAGGGGAAGCCTTTGGTGCTACAGATTGGGGGACCTATCTGTGAAGTCGTAATTAATCCATTTAACTATTTCAAATAAAATGTTGGTGCTATCTGCTATTGTAAGCCTACATGAGTACTACCCTAATAACTAAATACTGTCTATCTTTAAAGGTAAGAATGAAAGACTGCCAATCTACACCGTGGACAGGTTTTCTTTGAAAAAGGCAATTATCAAATGGTAAAACTCATATAATACATTATGTACATAATTTTGGATAGCTGAGTAATCTTGCTGAAGTAAGCTCAAAGTAAGCATTGATTTGCAGTCATGTTTGATTTACTGTTAAGTGTTTATTGGACTTAAGTTTTATACAGTATATAGATTCAAAAGAGCTGTGCCTGCTGCTGAGGTCTGTCAGATGTGAAGGCTCAATCAGTCATTGACCTAATTAGTATTACAGTACTTCAAATATACACATGGATAATATAGTCCTAGCTGAATTTGTAGTAATCTTACGAATTCCAAGTTACCAAGCGAACATCTGAAGAGCTTATGTTGTCCATCCAGCAGGACAAGCTGAGTTGTAGCTGAATGGAATGTTTAAATTTAAATGGCTGTTTTTAAAAACCTTCCCAAACATCAAGAAAGTTCATCTTATGTGAGCTAAAGAATAGTGGCACCAGACAATACACAGCAAGTCACCTTAAATTGTTCAGAATTAGTTTCAGGCCCAGTCCTACCATTAAGTTTGAATTTCATTTATGCATACAAAAATAAAAAGGGATTTTCACATTAGGACAAACATCTATAAAAAGCAGTTTGCTTCAATACAACCAGTTTTCTTACTATTCTCCCAGACTCATTTCTTTCTTAGAGAAGTCAAGTAGGTCCATTTCTTCAGCCTGCTCTTCAAAAATCACAACTACTTCAAAACACTCTTGGAGGATAAGGAGTAAGGACAGGCTTGGCAGAACCCATTTAATTACTAGAAAAGGGCTATACAGACTTAAAAAACATCAGGTTAGCAATTTCAAAATTCTCTGGAATGAGTTCTCTGAACCAAAGACATTATAGAAACATCAAAATACTTTGCTTGTGTTCTGATCAGAACAGGACAAAATTAAGAATATTAATTTTGTCTTGATCATTTTCTTATGTTTGCCTTTAGAAGAAAGCACTGCATAAAATATGGGCCAGCATTCTTTTTGACTAGCAGTCCTTTATCCTGTAAGACATTTCTGAATATGTAAACACAAAGCACATCCTTCAAAAACAACAAATCTTTAAGAATGTTTTCTTTTGTAATATCCACATTGGTTCTTTGTTTTTAATAGGCCATTTCAGATCTCCTCCTTTAAAGAAAAAGGTATTCGTTAAACTTTAAAGATTTTCTTATACTTCCAGAGAACCTATATGAAAATCACCTGCATTATGAATCATACTGCACCTTTAATACTCTGATTTCATTGAACAAACACATTCTTAAATGCATCAGGTTACCTGTCTAGTATCATCCATGTATTTTGGTAATCTAGTATTTATGGCCTGCATCATAAAGATGAACTGAAATTCATTCCTATTTTCTGACATGAAAAGTTACTTATTTCTCAATAGGTCATTATATAAATACCATTCCTGGTTGTTTGTTACCCCAAAGCCAATGAGGGGCTTCTCTATAACAAAGAGAAAAGGAATCCAATTTAAAAAAAAGTTTAAAAAATTATACCCTTCTGCTTCCAGAAGTCTAAAATAGCCCAAAGACAACTGCATGTCAAACCTTAGCAAGCCTAGATTGTGTTTGACACACAAGTAACTGTCTAGAACAGCACATTTAGCCATATCCATGTTATCAGACAGAGCATTTCAGCTTTAAAGAGATGCTGAAAAGAAAGGACACTTGCCTCCAAATATAGGTACAAATTCCAGATATAGATTTGAATGTGGGACATTCTTGCAAAACAAAATATATAACCACAAAAGCATAAGGCCAAGTCAAGTGTAAATGTAAGTGTTTCACAAATTTCAGGTAAGCAATTTTTACTTTCAGTAGCAAGATTCTAGGGCTCTTAGTTTCAGAAGAAGACTGAAAGATACAGAATTACTTGTGCTTTGATTGGCACATTATCTGGTTTTTAAAATGTAAAACTAATAGCCATTTGCAAAAGGTTGTGCAAAACTATTATATTTACAAAAATGGCACAAGAGTGAATTCAACAGTCTATGCACATGCACACTTCATTCACATCTTCAACAAAAGTGTGTCCTAAGCTATGGAACCAAAAAGAATACCAGCTTCAACAGGCAGTTGTCAGTAAGCACTAGATTCACAAGAGTTACACCAGAATGGGCAAATATTGCCCAAGTAAAAACTCTATTGTTAAAGCTGAAACAGGTTTAAGGCCGTTCAAGTTCAAAAGCAGAAACAAAAATTCAATCAGAGCCCCATCTTTGTTTTTACACATGCTTTACCATCTAGCAACTTGTGGTCTAAACCTCTATTTTAGACAACAAACCCAAACACAGAAGAAAAACCCAACGCAACTGGAGGTTATATTAAATACAAATATGCTGTAATTAAGATGAAATAACAAAAGCAGAAACATTAGAAGTTGTAAAACTTGCAATATCACTTGCTGGAACCAGTCCTACACTAGGAAATGGGCAATATGTACATTTTCAAGTAGATTACATTGCTCTAACAAAACTCATCCTTTTTAATCAGTGCATTGTTCTCAACTAGTCCAAATACTACACATTTTACTCTTAACAGTACTCCCTTTACAATAGCAGCACATGCTATCGCTACCTGCAAAGCTGTCAGTCTCATGACTTAGTGTAAGAAAGAAAAAAGGGGATGTGAGGGTAAGAAATAACTATTAAGGAGAAATAACAGGAATGAGATTAATCATGCAGTTCAGCTGTTCTCGTCAGCCAGCCAGCTTGCTAGCAACAAGAGATGGTTTTCGCTGTGGAAGATCCTGTGGAGTAGGAATATGGTCACCAGTGACTTCTGTCTTGTCAGGAGCTGCAGCAGGCAGTTGCTTATTCTTCATCTTTGCTTTAGCCATGTTGTAATCACCAGAATCGAAGTATTTTTGCTAAAAGACAAAACACATGTATATCTAAATGCCTAAATTCTTATCAGGTGCATACACTGAATTATACAGATTCTTTAAGTTTTAAAAACAGTTATAAAAACTTTCCAATTTGGCAAGACAGTTATGTCAATTCAAGTAAAATCTTATGAAGACTATTAAGCACACATAGCCAAACACTTAACAGGTAAGTATACAATTAACATTCTACACATACCATTAAACCAGCTCCATATGTGACCATATTTTTTCCTGTTTTTTCTAAGAGCTCTGGTCTGCCTCAAGTAAAACATTGGGGTTTGTAAATTTTGTTGTGGTGAACAAGTTCTGCTACACAGAATAACCAAACAATGCATGAACTGAAGGGGGAGAACAGAGGCTGCTCTATTGTACCAGAAGATCAAAGTACAATGAAACTGCATGCTAACAAGAAAACATCTTATCTGCACACATTGAACCAGTGAAACTGCAATCCCTAAAGTTCCTAAACCAATTACTTATTCGAGTCAAATCTGCTGTGCAGTCCCTCTGAAAAGCACTGTGTGAAGGAAATTCTTATCCCGCACTCCAAGTTTCTTCTGAATACAAAAGTGAGTATCTTAAGTTTTAATTTCTAAAACAATGTTTCTTAATATTTCAGCAATTTTTTATTTGCATTACCTTTAAGTTGTCAGACTTCTCAAAATATTTAGTTATCTATGGATGTTAAAGCCAAATGACTGTTATAACTTATCTGCATCAGGTAGATGAGGCATGGAATTTCATCCAAGGTCTGCAGCAAGTCTTAACTGCTCACTGACACATTTTGCAGGAGGTCTACTGTTAAGGTACTTGTAACCCACAATTTTGAACAGATTGTCATAAAAGGCCAAAAAACTTAATTTGATAAAAAGATTTACACTAGCAACTGCTGCTTACAATCACAACGATCTCTGAAGAGAACACTCCCTTGTTAGCTTTGTATATTCTTACTCCCCGGTCCGTTGAACAGCCATCACTACCTGCTATGTTTAGGTGTTTCCAAGCAGTATATTACTACCACTCTCTATTATGCATTAGTACTAACTAGTTGCAAAGTGTTCAATAGCAGCAGTTATTAGAAGTAATTTGAACACCTGACTTAACAGGCCTTTACCTAAGTCTGTGTGGGAACAGCCATTTACGCAAAGTCTCCTGAAGAAGGCTTTAAATGTTCCCTGCCAGAGCCTTAAAGTTACTACATCTGTTCTTCCTAAACAGTCAGTAGTATGTCTGAACCACACACTTTTATTCGTGAACCTTCTTAATTCAATCCTTGACAATGTAATCCCTATTTACACCACAATGTTCTGGCACTGCATCCGCAGACTAGACCTCAAGTTATGTAACAATCTGATTTGGAAAAAGGGTTTCATATTTTACCCTTCAAGACTGAAGCAACCAAAATAAACTTTTCAACAGCATCTAGGTAATAACAGAATTGCTCAGTATTTTAATGTGTTACTGCTGTTAACATATCTATTTCTGTCCAGGTAAGAGCTCCAAATAGTATCCCTCTACAGAAACATGATGTAGCATGACTCATCTACTCTTCTTCTGGAGAAAGTGCTAATAACAGTGTGTGCACCCAATGTGTGTGCATTTCTGAGGAGCAAATATTAGTGGGCTGTGCATGTCCTAGTTGCCAAATTGAAGAAAATCCGGGCTACAGTTGACTATATACATTTTAGAAGGATATCTGAGAAAACCTACAATCTTTCATGTATTAGAGTATCATTCCAATTCTTACTTTAATTTATTCCTGCTTTTCATAGATGGCCTGTATTTGATCATCCCTTTCAAACTGACTATGTCTATCCAGGTGTCTTCATGTCACAAACACTATCTGAAAGCATACTCACTATCCTCACTATTTTAAACTTCATCAATCCAGGCAGCCCGAAGTACATCAGTAACAACTGAAGATGCTTCTTCATTTAAGATATTGAGCACACTAAACAAAAATAATAAAAAAATAAAATTGAAGTTATTACCACCAGATCAGGAGTAGTAAACTGAAGAAGACATATTACAAATTGGAATCCCTAACTTCATGTCATCTTGCATCCAAGTAGCAGTTAAGATGCACACCAGTCTATCTCTGCTCAAATTTGAACATACAGGCAGCAACAACTTTTGCATTAAATAGTGCTATAATCAAGATGAAGATATTCTACAGATTGGTACTGTTAGTCGTGAGTTCTCCTCATACATGCACTGAGTGCAAGGAGTTATAATCCCCTTATGGCCATCAATCCTTAGGGAGTGCTTGCTGGTCTGTTTTCCTGAATTACCATGACAACACACCTTCTCCCTTCTGTATCTACACGTACACAGAACCCACTGAAGTCTCATTCAGGCTGCCTTTGCCCGCATAATAGCAAAACTCACAAAAGGAGTCACGTAATCTACCACCTGCCATTCCCAGCAGCCATTAACTATGCTGCATATGCTCTAACAGGAGAGAAAGCTTATCCAAAAAACCTGCCAACAATTCCAAGGAGATGTTACCAGATAGCACAGGATTAGATCAGCACTGAACTCCAACAGCTGGTTCGTGAAGGATTTATACTTGGAATCATTGCGTGCACTCAAAGGGCCTAGACAATAGTAAAAAAAACTAAGTGTGACAGCAGTGAAAGCACGATCAGAAGTAGTGATGTACTCAGATTATTCCAAGAACAGAGTTCTAGCATGCCTGAAAGGCATTACATAAACAATTCATGAATAATTAAACTAAAAAAAGAAACCCCAGATGAATAGCTAAGAAAATAAGAGACACTGGTTAAATGTGGAACAATACTAAAATACCAAGTCATTCTTCTATCATTATTTTTTTGTTATGGGGCATATTCAGCATTAAACTGCTCTTCTCAAGCTACTGATGTCAGGTGGTGCCTGGTGTCACAAAGCGGATGCTGAGCTTTCATGTGCTAAACACAGATACTAAGAGTGGACATACATTTTGAAGACATAAAATCAGGCAAGATCAGGAAAAAACAGTGATGAGGTTCTGACCATTTGTGTCTTCTATAACATTTTTTATGAAGTCTAACACAGCAGCACTGAGCTAGCTTCTAAGTTTAATTTTTTCTAAAAATTGTAGTTGAGCCGTTGATGCTGTAAATAGCTATCAAGCCAATTTGGCATTTGTTTGGTGGAAACATTTCTCTTCCTTACGCTTTCACAAAGTTTAAATTTCTTAGCACTCTTTTACTCACAGAAAAGCCCATACTCTGGACAATAAAGAACTCACTCCTTTTTGAAGCCTCTTCCTCAGGAAGTCTGAGCCTCCTGGCTTCTGACCCAGATGAGGATATCTTGCTTTCAGTTTTGCTTCTTCAACCTTTTCTGGGCTGATCACCTTATCCTCCATTTCCTAAAATAAAATTAGCAATACCGTGAATGAAATATACAATAATGAACAATTCATGAATATTACCTTTGGAGGTAATTCGCCAACACACTGACAGTTGCTACCAAGTGAACATCTGAATTATTCGAATGGACATTTTCATTTATTCTCTCTCAAATACTGACAGCAAGTGTAAGAGTTCAGCCTCCCATCTTCAATACCTTTCCCAGAGATGTCCTTGAATCCAATCGACACATTTCTCTTTCATGTGAAAGTAGTTTATACTAAAATTAAATTATTCCATTTTGGGGAGAAAAAAAAAAAGTGGTCAAAACAATAATTCCACCAAGAATAAACAAATGCTGAAAGCTGGGCAAGAGCCAAAGGAATTTTTTTCAATTGCCCCTGTTTGATCATGAAGTTGCACAGACAGACTAGCACTTACGCTGCCACAATCTAGTTTGTCTGACTGATCTAATGTGTTAATATTCACTGTGAAAGTGTTAGAGTTACTCAGTTACAAAAACATGCCTGCTAGCATAACAGTAGCAGCAATACTGTATTTTTCTATATGTTTCTAACAATCCTAAAATTATGAGGATCAAGACAGTTGGATAGTCCATTTGTGTAAAGTAAAATAAAATGCCTACTTTGAGTATGCTGTAAAATAAGGATGCTCCAAGTAATCATTTGAAGATAACAGATTTGGCAAAAACTGCAGTTTGTACAGTTAGCCTTTCAACACCGACCTCTACCTTACACTTATCTGTTCCAGCCCATGTAGCAATTTGATATATGAAGTACAATTCTATCATTTCTAGACCATCTCCATGCAAAATTCTTGTTTCATTACTTCTCCAGTATTTGGCCAAGCCCTTCCCCCCACCCCACCCAACTATTGCTGCTTTGGGGAAACTGTATATTGATTTGTACTGACTGTTGCAGTTATTGAATTATTATTACTGAAGACACAGACAGACTTTTAGGCAGGAAAGAACTGCCACTGAAATCAGGATGGTCTCACATTCATCCTTGACTAAGGTTTCATATCCACTTATTGCTGCTTAAGCAGCCCTTTCACACTTTTCCATCCATTTCATCACCCTTTGTATTGCATCAGTCAGCATGACCATGTGTACTCAACACAAATAGGTTACAGAAATTAATTAATCAGAAAAATAACTTGGAGGTTTTTTGGGGTTTTGTTGCTGTTGTTTTGGTGGTTGTGTTGGGTTTTTTTGGGGGCTGCCTCATTTGCATGCATTTCCACAGTCTGGATCACCAAGCAGCTGCACAAACCAGTATGTTAGCAGAGCAGCAGGGAGGTCAGCAGAACACAAACAGCTGGGAGCTACTTAAGTCAGAAAATACCAAAGAACTAGAGCCACCACACTAGCCTACCCCAGTGTTTTCTGAAATATTTTATAAAAGCTTTAAGTTCTAGAATATTCAACATCTTTCTGGTAAAAAGATCCTCAAAAGCAAAGGTCATAACAGATATAGAATATAGCATTGTCTAGTTGCTCCGTTAGGCTGGGGCATCTCAAAGACAGCTTTGCACAATACAGTGGGAATCTGAATTAACAGTTCTAACAATTAAAGACAGAAATTCTCATAATCATTTAAAAGAAAATTCTATTAGTAGATGAAAATACAGATAGGCAATACAATGCAAAATATAAATAAAGGGAAAAGTTCTCCCGACACTACTAAACACAGAACTATAGTATTTCTCACTATATAATATACCAGGCAAGACCAGTTTTCATGCATTATAAAGATCATTCTTCAGCTGCCATTCTTCCTATTGTGCTTTACTATCATGCCAACACTGAGTGGATTTTGTCAAAAGCAATCCTTTCAGCTAAACACTTTCAACATCTAATGCTGAATCACTGGGTACTCACTGTTGAGCCAACAGGCAAAGCATTTGAGGGAGAATGTTTTGACAATACTAACCAAAAGGTGGTATTTTTTTAAGAACAGAGGGCCAACAATAAACAGCTTACATTAATATGAATTCATGGTGCAAAGGAAACATTTATTCAAACCTCACAGGTCTGACAAATCATCACACCACAGACAATCAAAACACAAAAGACTGTGTTATGCATCAGTGCAGCTGAAAAGGATACAGACTATGGTCATTTAGTCTTGATGACCAGTAGCAACTAAGACTCAAAAAACTATGCAAGACAAATTAAAGGATTTCAATACAAAGACTCTGGAGTGTCAAAAAAACCCCAGCTGATGGCAGGTTCAAAAAAATACTTAAGACAACACTCTTCACACAAAATATAGTTAAGCAGCAGAACTCCTTGCCAAAGGATACAGGGGGTGCCAAGAATTTAGATGTATTCAGAAAGAAATTTGACATGCTCAATTGCAGCTCAGAAGGCTTTTAAACTGCAGATTGCTGAGACCTAGGATAGGTTTCCTGAGGAAGATCACTGTATGCATGTCCTGACCTTATATTTTTCTGTGGACTACATGGTACTGAGCACTCCTGGAGCTGTGCTGTTGAGCCAGAAAGACTTCAACCCAAGCCAGCAATACCATTTGCACATTTACATTTTCCCTTGAGTTACAGGAGCAACAATCAGGTGACTAACAAATTACCTTGGGGGTGGAAATCAAGATATACTACGCTCTTCTGCCTAGTGACAACCACACAAAAGTTATAATTTTAGTTCTCTACAGGAATTTTACACAGCTAATGAAGTCTGCTTACTTCCTTAAAAGGATCTACCAGGAAGGCAGTAGTTACCTAACTTATTTAAAGGTAGCTTTAATTTTTTACAGAGGTACTACTAATTTAGAGTTCCATATCTGTTGGATAACCAAAGTGCATGGCTAAAATAAGCACCATCAGCCAACTCTGGTAAGAAGAGCTCATCCCTTGCAAAAGGCATCAGGCAAAATGTAAAGTAGCAAAATGGGAAAAAAACATCACAATGCCACAACTCTACAGCAAACTAATGTGGCAAAAGCCAATCCAGAAACAAAACTCACCACCCCTAACAGCTGTCTGAAAAAATATAGGCTTTAAAGGCAAAAAGAGAATCAGTCAGCTAAATCATACGTTCTCCAATGTCTAAAGTTTCTTTGTTGCTGAACTTCCCCTTGCCACTATCCTGAGTTTACACAAGAACAGGAAACTCTGGCAGGTTTCCAATTTATATCACTCTCTTATTTAACACCTTTCTCACCTAACACATGCACAAGCTTCTTACAGCATGTTAGAAAAGTTCACAGAAGAGGTCTGATCATGAAAACACTGCCTCAAAGTTAATTTAGAGGCTTCATCTATTTTAAGCATAGATATAAGTACTGCAGAATAGGCTGTTCACGTATTTCAGAGCTAAGCATTAACTCAGTCTATATTCAGTTTTTCCCACCCAGACAAACATTTTTAGTGAAAGTTAATGCTAAAACACCATAATAGCACTGATATCACACTATCCTAACAGGACAAACTCGCAGAAAACAATTTTTTATTCTATTGACATTACTAAATCTCCTAAGACTAAAATTAAACTAGCAGATTAGTAAGGGGCTCCTATTTCTCAAATAAGGGGTAATTTTTCAAAACACTGTGTAAGCATTGCAAGAATTCAGGATGAAACTCAGCAAAATCAGCCCCAGTCACCTGACCTCATCAAAACACACTAGAAGGCATCACAATAAACTTGCTACCACATATTTTACTACACTCTTATTACAGAGCTATTCTAGGAGCGCTGCGTAGGTCAGGGATTTTTATAGGCTTTGAACAGGAATGGTAAACATTCATGTTAGATAGACTAGTGAAGGGAAAGTCAAATTGCAGAACACAGGCATCTATCTAAGAGTAGATTACACACCTGACAGAGAAGCTGGTTCTGATTACTGTGCCTGTTGAGAAGGTATCATTCCCTATTAACACCCAAAGCTCACCTTCTTATATGACTAACTCTTATTACAAACTGTAAATTATTAAACAAAAAGTTGACAGCTGAGATAAGATTGTTTTTTGTTTTTAAATTTTCTTTTAAAGCAATGACAAAGTGATAAAATAAGCTGCTTCTTAAAATCACATCCAACAGAGGGAAACTTTTAACAGCATACATTCATCTATGAAGCCAAATCCCACTTAAGAAACTATAAAATTATTAGTTACAGTGATGACATCACAGGATATCCCAGACACTTATTCTTCCTAAAAACCTTAATTACAACAGGCCACAGCCACCATGTTCTAATTATTTCTCCTCTTATATTAAAAGCTGATTTTCTAAAACTGAAACAAAAATGTAGCCACCAGTTTATCGCTGGTCTTCAGCCACTGCGACTGTGAGCTGTATTTTCTTCCCCCCAGAGGACCCGGCAGATAGCGGGACCGAGGCCGCTCTAAGGAAGCGCCATTAGCGAGATCAGGCCAGAACACGCCAACGATTTACCAAGGAACAAAAATTCCCAAGTGCAGAAGCCAACATGGTGGTGCCGCTCCCCCGCTCCAGCCAGAGGCGCCGCACTGCTGCTGCGGCAGCCCACGGGCCCCATCCAGCTCAAGCCAGCGGCGGAATGTGGCTGGAGAGAGCCGCTCGTCTCCCCCTGCCTTTCTGTGCCCCAGCTGAAGAGACGGAGCCTCTTCCACGAGGGCCGCTGCTCTAAAAGGGATCAAGCCGCAGCATGGAGGGCTGCCAAGCCCCGAAGACGCTGCCTTAAAGCAACGGCGGCCCGCGAGGATCCTCCGGCTTGAAAGAGGGAGAAGATCAGCCGCGGCGCCCCCTCTCCGCCTCAGCGCGCAGATAGAGCCGGGAGTAGCCCCACGGGCCTCCTTCTACTTCTCGGCAGGGCTGTGCGAGGGCTGCCGGCCACCCACCTTCTGCTCCTCGGCCGAGGCGGGCTCGGAACTCTCGGCAGACATGGCGCCGCAGCAGCAGGACAGCAGGGAGAGGGCAGGCAAGGGAGGCGCGACCGCCGGTCTTCCGCGCAGTGCAGCGCTGCTGCCACCACCTCCCGCACAAGATGGCGGCCACTCGCAGGACGGCGCGCCGGCCGAATCACACTTCCTCCGCGCACAGACTCCCTGATATCACGGCAGCAGTCTCGGCGCCGCTCGAGATCCGCCCCCTGGTGTCACGTCCGCCGTAGGGCACGCTGGGAGGGGTAGTCCGCCGGCGGCTGTTCCCCCCGGCCCGTGTCCCGCCCTACCCCCGGGTACCCTGCGGCCCCCCCCGGGGCCTTCCGGAGACTGGGACCGACCGGAGCCCCTGAAGGGCACATGGGCCTCCCTCACAGCACAAAGGTACAGCCGTTTATAGAGAGCTGCCTGCCGTAGCAGCAAATGGCCCCCCTCTAGCAGGCAGCCTGGGTGAAGCTGTCCAGAGGCCAAGGCTCGGCCTCCGCCCCCTGTGCCCTTCACTGGCACCCCCGCAGCACCCGGTCCTCGCAACGGCCCCCTGGCTTACTGCTTCCTGCGGCCGGCCTACATGGCCTCCCCGCCCGGGCAGCAAGGTAACAGGAAAAAGACCTTTGCTGCTTGGCTATTTGTACAAATCACAAGATGAGGAGCTGAGTCCATAGGAGCTTTACCTGAGGATCTTTTTTTAATCTCGGACACCAGCTGACATGCCAGGAGGCCTCAGTCCCTTGGAACTTCTTAAAGTATAGTATGGAGTTAAATACTTTCTTTCCTTCCACTCTACTTTTCACTGTCTAGTTCTCCTTTGGATTCTCTTAGACTTACCAGAATACAAAGGAGGGGTTTAAATAACTCATCGTCAATAAAACTTTAGAAGTCCCTACATCTAGGATATATGTTATATAATTATATATATTATATAAGGTATAGATTTTACTTAATACTCAAATGATTGTACATTCCCACTTTCCCTAGACAAAACATCTTTTCCTAGCATTTTACACCACTTCCCTGTGATTTTTGACCTCCCAGCATCAGCCTTCCCAACATGGTGCAGTGCCTGCATTCAGCATGCCTTCTGTCTGAGAACCAGCACACGTTCCCCTCCTCGCAAGAGCAAGTATGGTGAAGCACCTGGAGCACAGCTCAGAAAGGGTGAGCAAGGACAGGGTTTGTGTGGTTAAGGCCCAGAAGACAGACTGAGACAGGTCAGAAAAATCTCTCAATCAAAACAAAAAGCTGTAAAGCAAATGGTTTTGCCACAGTTAAATTTTACCAAAGTCCCCCCAAAGCAGCACTTGGAAGCTTTTTTTTTTTTTTTTTTTTTGAGCAACTGAGAGATTAATCCAGAGATAAGGATTGTATAGTAGCAGGGAGCTCCTAGAATGTGCATACTGCTCATTCGGAAAGGAATACAGCAGGGCAGATTGCACAGGCAAATTATCTTTTTTTTTTTTCCTTCCTATTAGAAAAAGTAATGGTAACAGTCAGTGTGCCATATTTACATATAAACACATCTGCTTATAAACATTTCCCTTATAATCAGGAAGAAATGGTCTGAAGGTATAAAAACCAGCAACACATACAAGAATGATCATTAAAGGGAAGAAATTAATACATCTTGAAAGGAAGCAGAACAACAAAGCAGGAACAGCAGTTAAGAATGTAAAACTTCAGGAATTTCTTTCAAATCACTTAAGAAATTAATGTGATGGAAAACAGTTTTCAGGATTCAGCTGTTCCCTAATTAAATTATTTATTTATGGGAAAAAGTACACATATACTTGCAGCAGAAGAATGGGAAGTCAATTAAGAACCTCAGAAAAATCACAAGTTCTTCAATGGCCTCAAACAGAAGAAAGTATTTTTTAAGGCTGTGCACTGAAGCAGATCATGAAGACAAAGGGGCACAGAGTCATTACTGAAAATTACTGAACAAACCTTGTAAAGACCAAAGGATTTAATGTGAGTGAAGATGGCTGAAGTATCAGACACCTTCTGGCATTAAGGCTTCTGACACTTCCTCATGCAAATTAGGGAAACTTAACTAGATAAAACCTTAATTTAGCAGATGCAAATAACGTAGCTGGAACTAGCTATCAATTGTTCAAACAGCAACACTGTGTTTAGTAGGGTTTCACAAAGGGCTTTGCAGGGCCAATACTACTCATCGATTTTCTCTGGTGACCCAGATAATGTGCTATAGACTTTATTAATATTAGCAGTTTACACTGAACACTAGAAAATAATTGCAATTCTGAATCAAACTGGGGATCAGATAGAAAATCTTGGGTAGTGGAAGAATTAAGTTCAGTAATACACAAAAGCTACTATATTGAGAGCAAGCAGATAGGACACTTATTATACTGGATAACAAGATGTATGCAAGTTGACATGTCCTGATACTGAAAAAATCAAGTATTCTAATGGGATGTGCAAAGAGAACTTTAATCCGTAAGATTTCTCAACCAAACCTTCCAGTCTAATTGACACAGAGAGGCCCTGCTTCAGATGCCATGTTCAGCTTGAGGCACTTCAAGACAGATTCAAACCAAAAGAAGAAAGCAAAGAGCCAGAATGACAGGAAATGCAGAAAATCAAATCTAAATGAACTGTATAAGGCAAGGGTGATTTAACAGTCTATAGTCAGAAAAAAAAAAAAACCACAATAAATTGTTTGGGTTTTGTTGGTTTGCATTTTTTTGTTGTTGTTGTTGCTCTTTGGTTGGTTGTATTTTTTTTGCTTCTAGTGAAAAGTCCAAGTAGTATTTATCTTCAACTGCAGTGAGATTTAGTAGGACATCAAAAATAGCTTTCTCATCAAGTATAGTTTAACATTGGAGGAGATTACTTGGAGCCTCCATCACAGAAACGTCAGAAATAATCCTATATGTTTGAGATTATTGAAGAATAAAGAGAAGCAAATTACTTCTCAAAAATTAACTGTCTTATTTCTTAAGCTATACATAAAAAGTTATGTGGAATTCAGTTTATATTTTATGAACTTCAAGCATTTCTCCGGGTGTGTCCCTAATGAGACACTTAGATCAGGCTGTAAATGGATAAAGCCTTAAAGTTATGCATGGATAAATCTAAAGTCACTCTCCTTCTGAATACATACAGGGACTAAGTGTAGTTTGACTATTTAAATCAATACAAATTTATTTCCTAGACATGACTTGTAGTGGCCGCATATTCAAAATTCACACTACTTTGCTGTTCAAAACTGAGTAATATATTACTCCAAAGGAAGAAAAGGATGGCTTGAAGAAGTCATTTAAAGTTGTCAAGATACAATCATACAAACATTGCCTATTGTCAGTGCAGAATAAAATGTTAATCTACTACACAGGAATTGTGACTTATCTTTAAATATATGTCCTTTTCTCATCCTTTTTATTTCCATCAAGTATGGAAGCATATGTGCACCATGACACAAATAAGTATTTTGAGGATACATGCTGTTTGCTTATGACTCAAGAACAGCTACAAAGAAACCAGAATATATTATACTAGTCATGTATACAACGCAACTGCAGTCACAATTGACTCTTCTGCTACCAAAAGAAGCCTCTTCTCAGTTTTACAGGACACACAAATGACTACAAACTGCAAGCAATCTCTCCCTGTACAGTCTCTATAAAATAAATGTTAGCTAACCCTTGAAAACCTAGCATAACAGAGGGGAAAATACTGCTGAAGCAGAGAACAGACTCAGTGAGCTTTGCCTTTTTGTAGCAACAGTCGTTTGGATATACAAGATAGCTGATAAAGTATCATCTGGAAAGTCTGTTTCCCCTTATTTTCCCTGGCAGACTTCCTTGAGGTTTTCACCATACACTGAATTCTCCTCTCAGATGAGAGCAGTGGTGAATATACTAGATGCACATTCATTCTTTCTCCAGAGCCTTCATCAGGTAAGTGTGTTATACTCCCAAATCTGAAGGTCACTTTTGATATTACTGACACTGAAAACCTACAGCAATATTAAAGAAAAGCATATAAACCAAGGCAAAGATGAATGAGAAACTCTGAGACCTTAGGCAAATATTCTAAAGCCTCATTTTCATTATTAAATATATACCCCAAGTGTAATCAAATGCTTCTAACTTTATTTCTCTCAGTTACACAGTTTAACACTTAGCATAAACAGTTTATGCTGACTGTGTTTGTTTTAGGAATACACATGTATTGGAAAATATTTATATGCCCTGTGTAGCATTTCTAGTAAAACTTCTTATGGCCACCTAGTGGCTTAAATACAATTGATCTATTAAAAATACTTAGGATTACATGAAGGTCCTCCTTACCTAAAAATAAAACAAAAAGTACAAATTTCATAGCTTTTGCATATATTTAAGATATAAATACTAATTTGTTTGCACAGTACATCCTTTATCACAATCTGAGAAATCAAATGGGGGAGGGTATGAATTTTATGTGAGAAAAACTAATAACAAAGCAAAATTAAAGTAGCCCTTAACAAAAGAAAGAAATCGAAGGAGCAAAATATGAATTGAATCAATGATCTGGATGCATGAGCAACTAAATAAGCAATCTGCACTATGGTCGCAAGTGTTATCATATCTGTATGTGAGGAAAAAAGGAAAAGTGTACCATTAAAGAGAAAAAAATATATTTTAAAAGCCAAATGCTTGCATAGTATGAAATGTGGAAATTCATCTGTTGTCCCCATTTTCAATAACTTAAATGAATATCACTTAAAACATCACACAGATTAAAGACATCTGTATATATTTCAGATTTCAATATTAATGCCAAAAATACATTGTATGATTTTACATAGGATTTATGCTACATTAGAACACTAAAGACAAACATCACTTGAGTATTAAATGAAACATTAAATATTAAATAACTGAAAAATAAGAAGTGTAAACACTAAACTAACTTGGGAATTTGCTATTGCAACACATCCAATGAAGTGGTTTTAAACAGTACAAAAAGATTAGATTTACGTATGTTTCCAGTCTACTTGGAATACACAAAGCTCATTCCAGACACCTTTTAAAAATGTCCAGGATCACATAAGAACCTCTCTCTTGAGCGCTATTTTCATTCCTTTACAGACAACTTAATACTGTCACCTCTACCAATCTTCACATGTAAGGAGTAATCAACAGTACAACAAATAATTGAGTTTGCCATTGTTTGCTAGCATCTTGGTGAAAACTGAGGATTTGTTGGAGATTCAGTGTAGGATTTGAGTTCATATGCAGCGCCACTATCAACTTCCATGGATTTCCGGGAGAATAGGAGCCTTACATCTCTGTGGAGGTAGATCTTTCCAGATTTAGAACTCTGGAACCTGAAAAGATACAAATATCTGTATTATCTAAACAAAAAGATTCATCTTTAAATATTACTGAAACAAACACATTACTCTAAGAGATTAAGGCCAAAAAAACCCACATGTGAACATATAAAATTAGTCAGTTAAAATGAAAGAAGAGTGAAAATGTTAAATTCGTCTATCTACTTTGTTTTCTTTAGCCTTTAAAGGTTCTGCTCCTAATCACTAATGTAGTGTTCAGCTCTGGAAGTAGTATGGAATATTTGAAGTTCACTGCAATTATGTACATTGAAGATTAAAGTTCTCAGCAATCTAGAATGGCAAGATGTCCTCTTCAGTAAGCACTCCTGAAAATGCCCGAAGGGTAGCCTAAGCACACACAAAAGGTTGGTTCATATATCAACAATGGCATATAAACATATAAAATACATATTTCAGTGCTAACTGTCATACAGACAGATTTCATTGCTGTCTTCATAAATGTACCAGTGAGAGGTTTACTACTACTTATACCACATGCCAAATGTAAGTCCAACCTGAGAAGCAGTAGGTACAGGGATGTCTACAGGCAGACAGAAATAAAGTTTTTCACACACAATACAGAGCTATTTAAAAAAAAATTACAGTTCACTGGCCTAATCACCAAATTAAACAGCAGGCAATTCCTGGGCTCATTTATCAAAAGATATGTTGCAGATAAACAGCCCAATTCAGGTCCTCCAGACCTGCCAGGAATGTGCCAGATCCACTTTCCCTGAGATTTAACAACTATACATAGAGAGATGAGATCTGCCTTTCAGAGAACTATATATATTATATAGTCTTCATCTAGCAGACCTCCTTAATTTCCTTCCCCTGACCAGGAAAGGCAAGAGGGCCTAAGGATCATTTCTTATGGCAATTGAACTTAACATCGCTATCACTGTGCCACGATGAGGGAGAAAAGCTGTTGCTAATGTAATACAGATAGAAACAGGTAAGTTATTGCTATAGTAATGACAAAATGATACCATTACCAAATGCTGAGAGAGCAGTGCACGTTGTATTATCACATGTATTACTATTTGCACAGATTTTAATAAGCTTTTATTTATTGACCCGATTTAAGAAAAAGTAGTACCTCTAGCATAAAGCTAGCCATAATCAGACTGAAATTCTATGAGGTAGGAGAAAGACAAGCAATTGCAGAAGATCCCTGAAGGTTTCATCATCTGGGGCAGGCAGGTTGTAGAAAATAGTTCTGTGCCACCATTTCACTCAGACAGGTGACACAGAATAGCCTGCAGTCATCCCCACAACCAGACAAAGGAAAATTCTGTTCTCCCAAATACCGCTGTCAAGGGCATTAAATGTGGCAGGGTCCACCAGAATGCTCCTACTGGCTCCCACAGAGATCCCAACCATTGCTATTTACTTACTTGGTCTGCTAGTGTGAAAGCCCTTTGCCTGAAAGGCAAAGGGGTGAAGATTCTGTCTTAAGAGAAGACTGGAGGAGAGCACAAGAAGGAAGAGTGACAGAGGTAAGGGACAAACTGAACACCACAAACAGTTAATTCAGCATGTAGCTCATAAGGCATTTTAAAATGAAAAAAATTATTGAAAGATCTTTTGCAGCAAAAGTGTGATTGAAATTCATATAAAATACGTAAGTCTAGTTATCAAAGCACCATCAGAAAGTAAATCTCAATTCCCATTTTACATATGGATGTATGAGAAAATAATTAGCAAGGTCTATTTTTAAAATTCTCAAGCTTACTATTTTCTATTAGTGAGAATCCCACAAGTCTCCCTTTACCCATTAAATAACACTTCCCTCTAATGTGGCTTTTCTGAGCAAAGACTGAAGGAGGATGAGTGGGAGACAGCAACAGAGTTGCTCCTTCCACCACCTGTTTTTTTCATTTGCAGAATGTTTATCATAGTAATTGATATTTAGAAATGCTGCTTTTCATACATGCAAATACATTGGAATAATCAGAGACAAGCATTACATACACCCTTGCTGGGTGGTGATGAAGTGGCCAGCATGGGACTGGCTCCAGAGCTGTGGTGGCTCTGTGTGGTTTTGTGTAAAGGAATCAAAGAAAACACAACAGAGGTCTCTGACACATACTGTCATAGGAACAGTAACAACAGACAAATGCAGGAAGGCTTAAACATGAAAAATATCAGATGAGCTAGAGTCTGGCAGAGGAAAGAAATTGATAAACATTACTGAAGAAATCACAAAGGCACAAAACCCCTACATACATACATATACATATATATGTATTTCGTAGGCCATCAAAATTCACAAAGAACAGAGTAAGCCACAGAAACAGGATATAGCAGAATGATCACAAAAACATAGACTTGTTTTGCAAGTGCAAAAGACTATATCTAAATATACACAATCTATAAAATCCCCAAGTAAAATCATTAGGACATGGACAAATTTCAGAAAAAATGTTGAGAGATCAGAAAAATGAAAAAGCAACGAGTAAATCAGTAATAGCAGGTATCTTCAGCTTCTACCAATAAATATATTGTATGCAACATTAATAAATTTTTTTTTAAGTTTCTAATACCTTGAGGAATCACTACTTTTAACAAACAGTTTCAAGTTTGCCCTACACCTATCCCTAGCCTTCAGTAACAACCCCCGTTTAGATGTTAAGCAGCAACAGTTATGTTCCATGCAAGTAAGAGAGGCAAGATGTCAGTAACTAAAGCAATTCACCAAGCTTTAAAAATCTTTTAAAAAGCTGACCTGTGGGCAGGTTAACTGTTCAATTGCCTTTTACAGGGGTGCCAGAATGTGACCTAGAAACCAATGGATAGTTGCTACCCTCACAACACTGGGCAGAAAAGAGGTGTGAGTAGAGCTGGATTCAGCTCTTATGCTCATGTAGATTTAATTACAATGCAAAAATCATTGCTTCACATGCAACAAAAAAAGCACCTTCAAGAAATGACTTGAACTGCAGGTGCAACTCTGGATTTTCTTACAGGGAATGAAACTCTGCTGTCCATGCAATCCACATTTTATATCTTAATACTATAGCTGTGGGTACAGCTACACACATATATAGCTACAGTCTAATGGCATATTGAACAAACAACTCCTACAAAACTGCATATGCAATAAACCTGACACTTTAAAAGAGTGTTGCAGAAAATCTGTCCGCCAATGTTAAGTTCCAGACCTATACAAGCATTTTTGCTGACTTACCTCTTGAAAAGAAGCTTTCATAATGAGTGCTGAAAACCATGATTAAGGCCTTGCAAGCAGATTCCACCAAAATGCAGCTTACTGGTGGTGACTTCATTTAGGTTTTTGAGCAAAATTTCGTAAGCTTGTAAGCTTACGATGTTTCTTTTCAACAACTACTGCAACTAAAACGCTGTTCTAAGCCAACTTGAGTAACAACAACAAAAAAAAATCTTGATAATGTAAATTTTTTCAGGTTTGTATGTTTTCAGTAAAATGAGTTTGAGGAAACACTGCTGCTTTTATCAACTAAACCAATCTAAAACCAACTTACAGATTAATATACTAAGACTTTTTAAGCTCTCCTAATTAAAATACACCTTTTAGCAAAGAATGTGACTAGATTTGATAACTGAGTCTTTTGTAAAATCTGAAGTACTCTGTATAATAAGCCACAATACAAATACACTACTATAATATTTCAAGTGGTTCTACCACTATGAGAAGGGACCCACTGTTTGGGTTCATCTCTAAAGCAAAAAACTTCTGGCATACTCTTCAGGTATTTAATTTCCAAAGTAAGCAGCCAAGTATCATAATTATCAGTTTGTTCTTCCAGACAGAAAAGGATGCATTTCCAGTTACATATTATAAATCCATGAATTGATCCCTACCAGAGGTATGAAAGCTGAGCTAAAATTCAAAACTAGAAGCATCAGAACTGCTACATTTCTGTCTCTCAGCAAGTATCAGAAATAGGAAGCTCATGAAAGAAGAGGTGTAGCTATAGAAGATGACAGAGAAGTAAGCTGGTTTGCCTTTAAATGAAAGTAATTACTGGGTCTATTTACAACAAATTTACAACCTACATTAAAGCAGAAACTGAAAGGGGACACAAATCTACTACTGGCCTATATGCCAGACATTTTTAGAAGGTGGTTAAGTTAGACGTGGAAAGTTAGTGTAGCCTGAAAGAATGAATTTCAATCCAGGCTAAAATTCAGAATGGAAACAACAGTTCAACAGCCTCATCATTATGCTATTTGCACACTCCAGTAAACCAACACACATTTTTTATGACTGTCAACTTTCATTTAAAGGGAAGGTTTGACCTGGAATCAGTGCCCTAGACAAAGCTGTGTTTCAAAAGTCTTCTGGGTAAAAATCAATACCACTAAATAGGGAAAATAATATGTAGCAGAAGTAATTCTACAGCAAGCTAAAGGGAAAAGTTTGAGAGATTTGATTCTATTCTGCTTGCTTGCTTCAGAATGTCAGTTGCTGTTGAGGTCCCCACGTTATGTCTTTTGTTTACTACAATAAAGCAGGCAAAAGTCTGCAAAATGCAGGACAGAGTATATCTATCACTCCTCCTTTATCTTGAACTGCAGTCTTCAGAACTCCCTGAGAGCAGCAGTATAGTATCTGGTTTCAAGCACTGCCTTGCAAATCATTTAAGGAAGACTCTGTGAATATTTTATAAAGTGAAGGCATTATCAGCAGTATTGCATCATGAAACAGGTTTTTACATTTTTACCACTAAATGCTTTATTTTTTTGGAGTAACATAGAGCACATTTCATGTTATAAGCTATTCTGGTGAAGAGGCATGCGTGTAAAACACAGGGCACCTTCTCCACATTGATCCTCAGTTTAGGCTTTTGCCCACTTAACATCCACAGTCGCCATTGCCTGTATCCTCAAAAAAAGTACATTGATCCAGCACAAACTGAATCTCTCTTGCTAAGAAAAGAACTAAGCTTTACAAGGTTATACAAAATACTTCAAGCAATCTTTATATTTTAACACTGTTTCTCCCAAGCTCTTCTTCCACTACTGCCTAGCTTAAAAACAAGTTAAAAACATTATTTTTTTTTTTTAAATAAGCTTGTATAGAGAAAGACTGTCCGGGGGGGTGGGGGAAATAAAAAATATAAATTTTGGCAGATACACAGGGTTTTTTTGTCATTTTGGTTGGTTTGGGCTTGTTTGTGGTTCTTTGTGTGTGGGTTTTTTGTTTGTTGGTTTGTTTTGTCGTGGGGTTTTTTCCTTGTTGTTTTGTGATATGTTTTTTGTTTTGTGGGTTGTTCTATTTTTTTTTAAACTCCAAGGAGCTTACCTCAGATGTATGAGGTAGCGTAGTAGCCTTTCTTCAGTCTGTTCTTTATTGACAGTTCTCTTGCTTTCTCGTCTCACAGGAACAGAAAAAGTTCTTTGCCGTAGGAATGTTTGATGATTAGCTGGCATTTCTCTCAAGTCATAGATCACCACAAACATCTTCACCACAGTTTTGTTAGGGTTAAATAAGGTCTGAAAAGACAAACCATTCACTATAACACTCTTTAGGGATGAATTTTTTTTTTGTTTCTCAACACTTCAGCTACTACCAATTCCCATTTTTAAATAAAACAGCAAACACAACTTAATCTGAATGAAACACTAATATATGATTTCTATTACTTGGCTAATCTGCATCCCTGTTTTGTTTATTTTTTGGTTGGTTGGTCTTAGTTGGGGTTTTTTTGTTGTTGTTTATCCTTTGTTTGGGTGTTTGGTTGGTTTGTTGGTGTTGTTTTATCTACACTTTTCTATACACAATACACCCACAGGAAGCACAGTGGTGGGTTCCACTTTGAAACCAATGTGTTAACCTTGACCAGGTTCTCAAAGAGGCAGATTGTTGGTTCTAAGCAATGGATGGGATTTACTTTCTGATTTTATTAAAAAAAAAAAAAAAAAAAAAAAAAAAAAAAAAAAAAAAAAAAAAAAAAAAGGAAATTAAAATAATAAAAAATTAATAAAAAA
>JANIJG010016088.1:0-17475 GCA_024611175.1 Megaceryle torquata
CCCCCTTTTTTTTTTTTTTTTTTTTTTTTTTTTTTCTTTTTTTTTTTTTTTTTCTTTTTTTTTTTTGGTAGTGTCTGTGTGTGTGTCTATGTTGGTGCTCTGGGATACTTGTTTTGAAGTACCTCTTGTAACTGAGGACTTTCTGTAGTTGGTGTAATGTTTATTGTATGTACCATATACATCCTGAAAACATTAATAAAGGACTTGGAGGTTTTTGTATGTGAGCAGTTTGTATACCTTTATACTAGTGAAACTGTTCAACCTGTAAGCTCAAAACCAAGGTGAAGCCTCGAAAGAAGCCTTTTAGGGAGAAGAAACAATGTTGGGAAATGGTCAGCTTCTTCCTGCAGAAGGAAGAATAGCATGTTTCAGCTCCTAAAGATGCAATAGGGGTCGTCCCCTCTGCATTTAACCTTTATTTTTCAGAAACAATGCCAAATCACTTCATTCTTAGTCTCCTCAGCAGGAGGCTCTAGTTTCATGAACTAACCACTTGTTAAAGAATAAATTTTCTTTTCTTTTTCCTCATCCAGTTATAGGGCTGTTATCTCAAATTTATTCAGAACTGAGTTTCTTTCAGAAGTTACAGGAGGAAAAAAATAATATTTAATTCCTTTATTTCTGGATGGGTTGTTTTGTTTCATTTTGGGATTTTCGGTTTGGTTTTTTTAAACTTGAGAATGCTCCTATGCACACTGACTGTTCTTGGGGACTTTAGTCCATGCCAAAACAACTTTCAGCTTTGTCTGGATGCCAGTTTCATTTTCATATTAGCCTGGTTTTACTTTTTAAAATAAAAGCACTCCTTGTAAAATACAATTCTAGTACAATTACACTGTAGCTTTGGTAATAGTAAAGTTGTGGTAACGGTTTGCTCATCGCCTTGGCTACAGCAGTCTCCAAAATACTGCACCAGTTTTAAAAGCTCACAAGGAGGGTGTACGTGTGTATGTTGAAATGCAAGAGACTCTGGCACAGCACAAATTAAAAGGTGTAAGGTAAGCTATGAAAAGGTGGGAATCAAATAAACTGCTGCTTATCACCTTGTATTTCTTGTGCTTCAGAAACAGATCCTGCACAACTGGTTGTGTAGTTGCCATGGTAATAGAACACTGACACTGCCAACACTCCCAGGTTCTCAAGGACTGCAAGAAGCTCACTCATGCTTTTGAAGTTGCTTTTTGTAGGGTTGAGAACAGTTTTGCATCATTGGCAAAGAACTTTTGTATGAAATCTCAGGCATTACCAGCAAAGGGTGAGGTATTTTGGGGGGAAGAGGGGAAAGGATAGTTTTAAGGACAGTAGAAGTTAAAAACTTGCTCTTAATCCTTTCTTCTAGGCTGTTCTTAACTGACTCTTTGGAAAGACTCCTCCAGTAACCTTAGTTTCTGTCAGCTGCTGGTATTCAAGGCTGTCATCTAGACTAACATCATGCTACTCCATAACCTTAGGAGGGTAGTAACTCAAATGTCGTCCAAGTGCTGTGGAATCTATTCTGTAGGGGAAAGTAAGATCCATTGACAACCGAATGGACTTCTCTAACTGATGTTTTCTTGCTTCTTTATGCTTGGATCTGGAATGTTGTACAGAATTTCCATTTTACAGTCTTTAAGAGCTATGCCAGTTTGTCTCCTGAGGCTGAACATGTAGCATGCTTAGAGGGGAATCTGCATAACGTTCTTCAGCTTTCCTCAATGTTTTTCCAGTGTTCTTAGAAGGAAACGGGACATTAGCACTGTGGCTTGCTGCAGGGTTCCTCTATTGCATAACATGCTCTGCACGAACACCTCCTTCAGCCAGCACCCCCCCCCCCCCACTGCTCCCAGTCAGCTGCGAGCCAAGTCTCTCCTGGGAGAACCGTGTACGCTCAGCCTCTCTTCTCACAGGTGTTCTGAAGCCCTTCGGGGAGTAACTGCTGCCCCGGGATATTTTTGATGGGGTGGTGCGGGGGGGGGGGGGGGAAGGGTCAGGGATCCCCTCGGGGATGAGCAGCGGCTTGGGAGTATTTCTGTCAGCAGGTTTTGTTCTGGGGCGGTTGTGACACCCGGTATCTTTGCGCTGCTGACAGAAACACGTTTCACACCTCGCCGCAAACCGAACCTGCTGGGTGCCTGGGGATATTTTTATCAGTCTTTCAAGTAAAACCCACACCGCCAAAGGCGGCCGCCAGCCCGCCCTAACCGGGCGTTATCCGGGGTTCGCCCCCATGCCTCCCGCCGCGCTGCCTGAGCGGCAGCATTGGTACGTGCGGCCCCGTGAAAACCTCGGTGGACCAGGCCTGCCTCCCTCCCTCCCTCCCGCCCGCCCCCCCCATCACCGGGAAACTCCCACCAGCGCTGGGCAAGGCCGGGCCGGGCCAGGCCGAGGCGCTCGGCTGGGGCTGGAGCCGCCCGAGGTGTCCCGCGGTTCCGCTCAGAGGCGGCACCTGGACGGCGCCACCCGCCCAGCCAGGGAAGCCCTCAGGCCCGGCAGGGCGGAACAAGGCCGCGGGAGCTGTGGGGGTATGGAGTCCCCTGGGGAGGGTCTCCCCGCCCCAAGACACGGAATGGAAGTTTCCGACCGAGCGCCCCTCCCCTGGCTGCCGTCACAGAGCCCGCTGGCCAATGAGAGAGCGGCAACCCCTCCATGTGAGTATGTCTCTCCTGCCCCGCCCCTGTCAGCGCGCACCCGGGGGCGGGGGAGCCCCGCGCGCTACTGGTTCCTCCCGCCCCCGAGACTGTTTGTCCTCGCACGTGCGGACCGTCACGTGACGAGCAGGGAACCCCGCCCCACGCGTCCTGCGACTGGGAGCGGAAGTCCCCTGTATCTATGGTTCCGAGGGGGAAAGAGCGTCCCCCTCATCTCTATGGTTGCGCTGGCGCCGCGGGGCCGACGGGAGGCTGGCGGACTATGTACATTTTTCCCTCATTACCTCACAAGCAGGGAGGAGGCTGCCGGGATAGCGGAGGACCTTCCCTCGGCCTCGCTCTAGTCCTCCAGCTCCCCTCGCTGCCCGGCGGCCCCGGGAAGCCCGGCTCCCGGTCTGGCCGCGACGGGCCCTGCCCCCCTCCCCCCGCCCACCGGGCCCGCTTCTCTGAGGAGCCTCGCCCAGGCCCATGGCTCCATGAGGCGGGAGAAGGAGGCGGCGGCGGCGGCGGCGGGGCAGCAGCGGCGGCGGCGGCTGGGCTGAGGCGGAGGAGAAGCCGCGTCTGGCCCGGGACGGGTGCAGGAGGTGGGCGAGCCCCGCGGGAGGGGGGGAAGGCGCCGGTGTCCCGGCCGCCAAGGGGTCAACAGGGGTGGAGGGGCGCCCGCTCCTGGCGCCCCCTGGCGGCGGCGGTTCTGCCCCGCCGGGGGGGCGATGCCGGGGCTGCACCCCTTGGGGCGGCCGGGCTGAGGCGCGGGGGAGGCCGCGGGGTCTCCCTGGGCCCCGTCCTCCGGCGCGGAGCTGGCGCAACCCCCGGGAACGCCGCCGGAAAGTTTGTATCCGAGCGCGCGGACCGCGTCTCGCGGCGGGGCCGGGGGCGGGAGGGTGGACGGCGGGGCCCGGGCGGCCGTCCTGTGCTTGGAGGGCGGGGGCGCGGACTTGTCCCGCCACCGGGGGGCGGCCTTCCCGCTGTGTCGCGGGGCGGGCGCTCCGGTTCGAGGGCGCGGGTGACACCCCCCGCCCGACCGCGGGGGAGAGCAGCGGGGCGCTCCTGAGGAGCGCCGGCACCGAGGCGTTGTACCGGGATCTGGCGGGCGATCCGGCTCCAGTCAGCAAGTAGCGGGCGGAGGCCCTTTGCAGAGTCAGCATCTCACTGGTCGGTACGTGTCTCGTTGTTCCGTGCAGAAGTTGCTCCCTTGGGCAGGGGGAGCTCGGAGGCGAGTAGCCGGTGAAGGCCTCCCGCGGCGGGAAGTGCGGTGTCCTTCGCTGAGCCGAGCGGGGGTCGGTGCAGCCGCCTTTGTTAGGCCCCTTTTGCCCGCTGCAGGGGATGATCTGTGGAAGAGACCTCTTTTCTGCCCTCTGCCACGTCTACTGTTTAAACTGAAGAGTTATGCTTTCAAAAAAAGCATTCCCCAGAATGCAGGTAGCCTTCAGCGATCAAAGGTTCATCTCCTAGCACCTTCCCTTGAGCTGTAGTAGAGCGCTGAGAAAATTACATCCTCACTTTGTCGAAGTTATACTTTTCTTTTTTATTTATTAATTTTTTATTATTATTACAAAGGTAGAGATAAAAAGAAGAAGGATAGTTTTCATTAGATCTTATAAGTTGTTTCTTATGCACATTATCTTTCTGAAACCTGGAAGTGAGGATTCCTAAGCAGAGTAAGCAGTGACAGTGTACGTGTTGTGTTGAGGCACATCTCTCAGCATGTTTTGTACCAGTTCTGGTTCAGTTCAGGATTGTAATGACTTGCGATGGCCGGTGAAACTTAATGATTAAAGTTTACATTGTGTGCAGGTGCGGAGAAGGGAAGGAATTGTCACACCATGAATTTTAGTGCACATCACACGCCCCCCCCTCACCGTGTGTGTTTGTGCTGTCAGTTCAGCCATCAGCTGGAAGATCTGGAGGGGTGCTCCAGTGGTTAAAGAAGTAGCGAGGTACTCCCAGGAGCCGAGTGTGATTTACAGTTCTCCATGGTGTTCTTTGACTTACATGTCTGTTCTTTTACCCCCATTTGACAGACAGGGAACTGTTTTTCCCTCCCTCTGTGTGTTTAGGTCTCATGGTGATGTTGGTATTACACACATTTAAGTTTCTACAGTTGATGTGTGATCCTTGTCAATCTTTGTTCACTTTTGTCTGCAGAGACTTTCCTCCTTGTAGGTCTTCCCCCCCTTCTTGTGATGCAAGAGCTAGCATTCTCTTCTATGCAAGCAAAACATTAATCTGGGTTGTTTTTTTGTTTTGTTTTTTCTTACCATATTTGTTTCCTGCTGTTACTGCTACCCTCTGTTCAGACTGTGCACAGTCTTTAGCTCTTCCTCTCCTGCATATCCTACTGTACACCCTATGTCTTTACTTATGAGCTGTATCGATTTATGTCAGCCTAGAAAGTAAATGCAGATTCTAGTTCGTGGAGTCTGGAAAATAGTCTGTTGTTTAGAAAATGGTGGTTCGATGCTTGTAGTTTCCCTTTGTGTCTTGCTTGGGCTAAGTTAAGGGCAGCACCCCTGGGATTCTAACCCTGAAGGTGTCACTCGGAGCTGTTGTCACTCTTGTGTTGAGAACGGGCGAGGGAAATGCACTTGTGGTTTTTCAGTAGTTTGTTTGCCGTAGGTGCAGGCACTGACCGAGGGGGAACAGATCATCTGGAAAAGCAGCAGATGGGGTATAGCTGTAGTCCCAGTTTTTTGGTATTTTTTCCTTCTGTTCTCCTGCAGTTTCATTCCCTTTATAGGAAGGCTGGTTATGTGGAAGGTTTTTTTTACTTGGTTGTTTGTTTTTTGGGGTTTGTTTTTGTTTTTTTTTGGTGATGAGCTGCCTATTACAGTCTTCAATACACCTCACCAATAACTTTAAAAGTGCGATTTCATGCATGTTGTGTACACACTGTTACAATTTATGTGTAAAAACACCCATTCTACTTGCTGAACTGGCAAGTTCTGTGGTTAGCTGTGCATTGTGAGGGTTTTCTTCCTTCTTTTGTTGCAAAATCAAACCTCTCTGACACCTTAGCAGAAGCGAGGAAGCAGCTGTTGGTTTATCACCTGTAACTGTTTTGTGTATTGCTTTCTCCCTCCCCGCTCCCTCCTTGCCAGGGTTCTGCAGTGCTCCAGGCAGCAAGTTTTGAAGCAGGATGGGAAAAAGACGCTGTGTTCCTCCACTTGAGCCCAAGCTGGCAGCTGGCTGTTGTGGGGTAAAGAAACCCAAACTGTCTGGGAGTGGAACGCACAGTCATGGGAATCAGACCACAACTGTACCAGGCTCCAGTTCAGGTCCTCTTCAGAACCACCAGCATACAGACGGGAATAATGGAAGGGAGAACGTATCTGACTTGACTTTGGGCCCAGGAAATTCCCCAATTACTCGAATGAATCCCACTTCAGGAGCTTTGAGCCCACTTACTCGGCCCAATGGAACTGCCAACAGCACCAAGAACCTGGTGGTGACAGCGGAGATGTGCTGCTACTGCTTTGATGTACTCTACTGTCATCTCTATGGTTTCCCTCAGCCACGACTTCCTCGATTTACCAATGACCCCTAGTGAGTAAATCCATGTTTGGGAGGAAAGCTGAGAAACCAGCACCCAGAGCTGTGGTTTGGCTGGGGAGGGATGAAAGTTCCCCCTTGGGGAACAGGAAAACTGGTGTGCAGGGAGGAAGGGGGGCATTCCTTTGTCTACCGGAAACAAAAAATGATGCGCTTAAGTGCATGAAAGAGTAAAAATACCCTGTTATGCTTGTTGGTGGAGATGAGTGGAGACTTGAAGAGTGACTTTCAAGAGAGAACATGCTTAGCTCTACAGAGAGATAGGCAAAATAAGAGGAAGCATGGTGATCCTGTGGTTCTTCAGCTCACAGTCTGATGTGTTGCATAAGACGTTGCATACTTTATTGAGGAGTACAAACCCACTTCATGATAACACTGTTAAAGTTTGCTGCCTTGGTAAACAGATTACTTTGCAAAAAATTAACTGCACCGTGCCTCCCATAAAACTGTAGTAAAAGAATGATTGACACTGAAATTAGATTTTTCGGAAAACAGAAAAATGATGTCATTAATTTGAAGAGGGTCCTGCTTCTAATGTCAGGCGCTAACTTGGTGAAGGGGCAAAGGGAGAGACTTCCTTCTGCAAAGCAAATGGAAAGGGAATAAAGTAAGAAGTTGAAACAAAAATTTGTCAGTTGTGGAACTGAAGAACTGTTAACGAAAATAGTTCTAGTTGTCAATATGGGGAGAAATGGAGAAATAACATTCAAAGATGATACCAAGGTTAAGAAGAAAGGAGGTGTGTATGAGAAGTGAGCAGAAGGATTTATGAAAGCATTTTGCTTTGGTGAGATTTAGCTAATGTTTGTCTGAAGGTTGAATGCATAGGTGTGGAAATGTTAAAGTTGTTAAAATGTTCAGTGGAAGAGTTATATGGGAAAGATCAATGACAGATACACCCTCTGACACTCCTCCAGGGGCCACCTCCAGAACGACAGATGAAATAAAAAGTTGTTGACATCCTTAATTTACGTTAATGAATTTTAAATTGATGTAAAGGAACAATGGCTTAAACAGGTCAAGGACTTTTTCCGTGTATTAAATGTCTCCCTACATTATTGGCTGCCAGTGTAGATGTAGGTTGTGCTTCCATGCAGTTATTATCCAAGCAGGATTATGGATACATATTCTGAATGCTACTGCAAACTAAGCTGATAATATTGTAAATACAGGTGAATGGAGAGAAATTCTGGGCTAGAATACAGAATGATTTTGGGGACTCCCCAAATGGAAACATTTCTTTTGTTGTTTTTGGTAGCTAAGCTACACAGGCTTCTTCTAGAAAGTGATACATTAGTCTGCTTATTATTTTGTGACTTGAAATGCAGAGAGTTTCTTGTTTGGGTTGGTTGTTTGGTTGTTTTTTCTGCTGTTCTGTTCTGAAGTCAGTAAGAGAGATTGTTTTACACAGATTTATATTTTGGTGTTAAAGGAGATTTCTAGATGGATTTGGATGCTGTTTTTGTTGACTGGTTTCAGAAGGGGCATTCTTACAGGAATCTCAGCTGTTTGAATTTTATGTCAAAATTTGAAAAGTTAAAAATGTTCATTGAGCATTTCTGAGCTGATAAATTATTTAAGTCTTTTACATCAGCACTCCAAAGCAAAACTGGCTTTTCCCTTTTCTTCCCCTCCAGGCGAATGCCTGCCTGAATTTTCTTGTGTTTTTAGCATTTATGCTCTTGCTTCTAGCAAATAGTTGTATGTACCCTGGGGAAAAGCATGGGGTTTGCTGTCTTTTTGAGCAGTACATAGGGCTAATCTGTTACACTTCAGACAGTAATATAGTGAACTTCAAGACAAATGTTATCAAAGTGAAAATACATAAATAATTTCAATTGTTCTTTAAAACATAATTAATGTCAATATAAGAGATCTTTGAACAAACCAAAGGTATACACCAGAAGTCTCTCTGGGCAGACAGAAAAGAGGCTGTTGATAGAAGGAACAGAAAAACATGCAGGTTTTTCCAGACCTGTTTCTCGGATAACAGATCTTTTAAATTTGTGCTGAACCCTAACATAAAGATTGAAGTAGTCATCAGGGTCAGGATTCAGGGTAAACAGGGTAATAACATAAAAGTTACAGGGTTATGACCTGAAAACCATGGTGAAATTCCAGTTACTGGCCTGAGAAGATAGGCACATGGACAACCCTCTTTATAGGAACTATGGAGCTGGTAGGTACCTATGCAGTACTCGCCTGTTAGCAAAAACGTTCACAAATTGATGTAGAGAAGGTAGCATTGGAAGACTCATAGTTATGTCTGAATTAACTTGGGAAGTGAAGAAAATACCCCCTATGCTATCCAGGTTACTGAAAACATTACCCTTTTGAACTCTTATGGCACGCAAACAGTTAATTGGTTACTTCTTCCAATTCTGTACTTCAGTCTTAGATTTTTTTCAATAGTAGATATTACAATCGGGTACTAAAACTACACTGAACATGTTTCTGGTTGCAATGCAAGACAGATAAGATACTTGCATCATAAAATCTGTGCTGTGAAGGCTTTTCTTTCTCATACAAGCTAAATTCTGATTTGACCAAAGAATATTTTGCTGCTTTAAAATTCCCTTTGTATTTGCAATTGGAGAAGCTAGTTTCTAGTTGCTGAAATTCCCCTGTCAGATTAGCAAACCCTCATCAAAAACACCTAAGTAGGATGTTGTGGCTGGGGCAGAAGTGGTTGCTATAATCTGCTGAGGATATGACTGCAAAGTACCAGGAAGTGCTTTTGGGTGAACACGGTTAAAAGATTGTTATGACTTTTCTCAATACATCTGGGAAATACACTTTTCAAGGAGGGGCTATGGAACGACTTAAATATCAGCTGCACCTGCAGTTTGCTAAGTGCAGTTATTCTTCAGATACAGAAACAATCTATTTTCTACAGTGAAAAACTTTAAGTGAAATTTTGTATACTTATACAAACTCACACTTCTTTGGGGGGGTTTTTTATGCCTTAGTTGTTATGACCACAGTGAAAAATTGTTTAAGATGTGCTTTAAGCTATTTTAAAATATGACAGTCTTCTGAATGTAATTATCCTGTCCTTTCTGGTAATATCTCTTCTGTTATAGACACAGAAAGCTGTGTCACAGCTCATTGGAACCATCTTTTTCCTTTTTTTCCTTCTTTTCTTTTTCTTTAGAAGGGTAAAGAGGTGAATTGGAAATGTGAACCTGTAATTTGAATCAGAGAAGAAATTCACTTAGATTTGCATTCTGTCAGTGATGCTTTGCATTTTCTCCCTTTTTTTGTTTGGGGCGAGTATCGCATGGGCTAAGTAATGGTTTCAAACCTTTAATTAGATTAAGCTAAATTTCTGTTGAGCTTGTGACAGTAATGTTTCTCAGAAATCTCCTTGGTAAGTTTAGCATCTTTTCTTTTGGTAAGCTTTCCAATGTATTTTCTTTCACTTTGTTTCTACATGTGGTAGCTAGATGAAAGTGTAGAGGAATGATACTCTGCAAGCACCTTCAAGTGTTGTTGGGGAACTGAAACAATAAATCTTCTGTCTTGGGCAAGCAACTATAAGGTGACTGACAGTTGTGGAAGAACATTTCCACTTCCTCTCTGGGAAAAGTACTTCACAATTATCACTTAAAGGCTATTTACTGTTTTAGGTAGTACTTCTTCTGTTGGTCACAGCTGGTAACTAGATCCTGAATGATGGATTATGCTGTGATAGAGGGTTTTTTAATTCCATTGTTGCTCTGAGAAACATCACTGGGCAGTGCTTTATCACTACGGTTCAAATTACGTTCTAAGTACCTAGATGTAAGAAGCTCTATTGCCTGTATTTGAGAAATCATCCCCACGACATGCTGGTTCTACTGTCTGAACAGAATATTTTAGTATTTTTTTGTGATGTTTGCTGCAAAGATATATTGCTTACAAGACCTTTGAGAGTTTGAGGAAACTAAGTGTCTGAGCTTTGTTGTTATTCTGTCTTCATGTTTTAGATCTCCTGTGAATGTCTGTTTAATCTCAGAAAACTATTTTCTTAACACTCCATATTTTCTATCATATTGTATAACCTTTTAAAGTTCAATAGAAATTCATCGACTGATATGTGGAATCACTAATGACTTTCTCATTTATGCTTAGCCTCAAAGTGACCACGTCTTGTATTCAGTACTCTGTAAGCTGAAAAAGTAAGATCATTCATCCTGTTTTTATAATTAAATCAGCATCGTCAGTTGCCTTGCAAAATTTTCCAGATGTTCAGACATTCTTGTAGAGCTGTAGCCATCATTGTCCTTTCTTTACTGTTTCTCTCTACAGCTGTTTGCAATTTCACTCACTTCTGTAGGAGTGAACTTTTTGCATTTAATATGCACAGTCATCTTTACCTGTTTAGATCTTCATGGAGCTCATCTGAATACCGTTCTGAACTTCTTATACTTTGAGGCTTAATCATGCCTTCTAGTTTAACAGATTGAAATGAGCCTGCTGAATTTGAAAATCTACTGTTATGCCTGTAAATTCATTATAATAGACAGGAAAATAGAAATCCATGTGATGTTTGAATAGGAACAATATAGTGATTTAGGTGTGTGTTCAACAGGAGAGAATATGTGTAAATGTAAATCAAATGTAAGGTAAGCAAAAGATGTGAACATAAACTATTTGGGCACTAGGGATGGACCTACAAGTCAGATTCTCATGGAAATAACAGGGAAAGAAAAAGAACTAAGCTTGCTTTTTATCCTGTTTAAAAAAAAATGAGAGAGAAAAGCTTGTATTGCAAACCCGAATTACAGATGATTTGCAGAATGCATGGGGATCTTTCCAGTTCAATGGTACTATAAATAAGTAATCATATTTGCTTCACCCATATTAATTTTTATATGGGTTGTCATGTAAACTAGTGGATGCTACTAAGTGAGGTCATTACTCAGAGAGTTAATCAGTGGGCTCAAATAAACATCTCTCTCATTAGATGACAGCACAGAGTCTGACCAGGACAGTGTCGGTGGAGGGCTTGCAGAGTACTAGCAGAGAGAAGGGCGTATGATGAAAAGGTGGGGGAGATGTGGGGGTTTTGCATTGGGGGGGGGCGGTATTGTTGCTTGATAGCAGGTGAGAAAACATGCCTACTGGGGATTATTAGGGAGAGAAAGCAAGTGCATGCATATGTGCTCTTTATCACCTGTTTGGTCTCCCCTTAGCAACCAAGTATCTCTAGAGGCTGGAGTATCTCTTTTTTGCCTTTTCAGTCCACTCTTTGTGACGTGGAAGACGGGGCGAGACAAGCGGCTTCGTGGCTGCATCGGGACCTTTTCAGCCATGAATCTTCACTCAGGACTCAGGGAATACACATTAACCAGGTAATTATGTTGAAAATGAAATGAATCTGAAATTAGCTTGATTTGCAGAGGTTCTATAAGAATTGAAGGTTAAGATGCTGGATCAACATAGTTCAAGTTAATATGCTTCACGGTAAAATAAACCTGAGAAAGTACAATAGTTAGGGTGAGGTAATATATCAGGATTTAGTGGAACATCTTTGCAACAGGTGAATTTTGGTTGATGTTTTAAGGCTAATGTCGACTCTGTCTTGTATACTAACAGTTTTGACGTTACATAGCACAGAATTTCTTTCCAACTGCAGTAAGTAGAGGACATCATCAGGAAGCTTGCACTACTGTTTGTCTATTACAGCTCGCTAGATTAGGAAGAGATGCAAATAGCTTTCTCTGCAGTAGGAAACACAAGCATGTTTCACAAAGACATAATCAAAAAGGGAATAATTGAGCATCTGACACTTAATTTGGTGCTTGTATTAGGCAATATATCTCCTCTTTTCTTTAGTGCACTTAAGGACAGCCGTTTCCCCCCCCTGACCCGCGAGGAGCTGCCCAAACTGTTCTGCTCTGTCTCCCTCCTCACTAACTTTGAGGATGCCAGTGACTACCTGGACTGGGAGGTGAGAACAGGTGCATTTGGAACTCTGCATCACTCTCTCGTTCCATTTGGGTTCGGGTTAGTACATGGTGATGTGTCTCCTTCATTACAGGGGTGTATGGGGATAGAAGAAACTGGGAATACAAGAAATGGGTCTGGAAAACTAGGAGGGAGGAAGCGGATGGGCTAGCAGTATGCTTTTGGTTGGGAGGGGTTCTGAATGGGAGTAAGACATGAAAATGTTATATAGATTTGGCCCAATAGGAGGTGGGTGTAAATACATGCATAAAAACCTGGGAAGTATTTTGATGTTGTGAATAGAAATTGGGAATAAAAAGCAGTTAAGACTGAAGTTATTAATTGTTTTTTAGGACCTTGCACACAAAAGCATATTTAGGACTTTGTGGTTGGGCTATTCTAGGCATGACTTTTGCGTAGAGATACTGTCTGGCTTGCCCAGCATACAGGATGGAAATCTGTCAGACTTCTGACAAGACTTACTTCAGGAGAAGTGGCAGGGAGACTGGTTAGGCTCATTTGAGAGAGGTGGCAGAGGTCCTTTATGCTGCTAAGAGAGACTTGTCTGGCAAGGACAGAGAGTGAGGAAGAGAATGTCCTTTTCCAGGCAAAAGCCAAACTGGCCATAGAGAGAGAGCTACACAGTGTTATGGGAATGAGAAGTCGATCATGGACTCAGTGCTAGCAAACACCTCTTATTTGGCTGTTCATTTCCATCTATAGGTTGGGATCCATGGGATCAGAATAGAATTCATCAATGAGAAAGGTGTCAAACGCACAGCCACGTATTTACCTGAGGTTGCTAAGGAACAAGGTGGGTTTGAGATGGCAGACAAACATGTTAACACATTGTGTCACAGAATTGGGTAACATAAATGGATGGATTTTGGGTTTGGATTGCAATGCTATCCTCATAGTAGTGCCATGGAGCCACCAGACTTAATCTGGATAACTGACACCTGATACAGCTGCTGCTGGGTTTTCATCTGGCCTTTATTTCATCCCACATCTGTGCACAGTTGTATCTTAGCATAAAAATGTCTTAGGGCTTAAGAAATAGAGGATCTCAAAGTATGGATCTTCCAGCTTCATTCAGCGTTGCATCTTTCCTCTTCTATGTTTCTCCCACCAACTAGGATAACTGCAGGCTGCACAGCACCAACAGGAGAGTCCCTTTCCTCCTCATTCTTGCTAAAGTAGCATCCTCCAGATGAGGGCAGGAAACAGGGCCCCTCTGGAGCACACTTCCCACTCAAATATAGTAGCGGTCACCATGGTAACTGCTCAAAATATTGCCTCCTTTCCTCCACCTAGCAGAGTGGAGTGGTCGCATCCTCCTGGCTCTGGGGCAAAAGACTAAGGTAGGAATTTTAACTCTGATCTCTCACATAGCAGTGCACTGTGCTATCACTAGAGCATCAGGTTGATCCCAATTTGTCTATGTAAAGAGCTAAGTATTATTTTAAGGCTTAGAAAGCTAAACTTGAGTGTCACGTGATAAAACAGTTTGGGGTCCCTGCAGCAGAAGCAAGGCACAGACCTTTGTAAGAAGAGAGGTCATATGGAAAATGGAATTACTGTTTTATAGACCAGGTCCAGTATGAGTTACAAGGGGCTGGCATGTGCAGACAGTGTGCATGCATAAGACCATGTATGTCTCATTCAACACTGGTACTTCTAAAGCTCAAAGATTCCTGTTTAGTTGTTTGCTTTTCTAGAGGCCTTTTAATGCAACTCTTGTCTTTATGAAACATCATTTTTATATTGAAAAAATTTCCCTTGCTTCTCTTTTTCAATAGACTGGGATCAGATCCAGACCATAGACTCCTTACTCAGGAAAGGTGGCTTTAAAGCTCCGATTACCAATGATTTTAGGAAAACGATTAAACTCACCAGGTAAGTGGATATATTTGTTGTCTTTTATTTTTACTTTATGGTGTTTTGTGGGTAATTTAAAGTATTTGTGCTTGATGTAAGTCTTCAATGCCTCTTTCAGATGAAAGATGTAGTCTGAAAGACAAAATCATAAATGTCACGTTAGGCATCTAATGTATACGGAATGAAGTGCAATATATCAGTCTATACAGGATCAAAGTTAACATTTTCTAAGAGAAGTGCCACTGGTAATACAATCATCCACATGAAGGATCAAAAGCAGCAGAATCTTTGAAAGTTAAAAAGGTCAATTTTTCTGTATCTTTACAATGGAGTTCCTTTTCTCATTGTGCTCATCTGTGGATAGCGTAGCTATTTGGAGGTGACAGCTGTCTTAGAACCAAACCACGCTCAGATTTAGCTGTTTTTCAGAATTTGCTTGCTTTTCTATACCACCAGCTGTCCTATTGGTTTCAGCTCCCTTTATGTTAGTAAAAACTGGGACATTCCGATTTTTGTATAGAAACATTAATTTATCAGGTCGTTCCTTACCTCTGGAGAATTGAGGTGGATATGCAGGTTTTTTTAACAGGAGAGAACAGGATGAAGGTTTTCATTAAATGTGGTGTAACGTGGACTTGGTGCAATTCACGACCACGTTGAAGTTATCTGTCGTGTAACGTGCTTTAGAAGCACATGGAAATCTCTGCTCTCTCAGATGGGACTTCATGTTTTGTGAATTCTGATTGTACAATGTGGACTAAATCATATTTATGCTATAATAAATGTCCCTTTACCCAACTCTCCACCATTTTCTTTCACTATCCACTGAAGTCATTAATAGGAAAATACTGGGGTTTAGTGTCTGAAATTGTCATCTTCTAGCAAACTTTTCATGCCTTTTTTCCCCACAGCAGGTGTATAAAAAGAACACAAATAGATCATTTGTTTCCCTGTGTTACTTCAGGAGTCCCCCTTATTATGATTGTCTTGAATAGGACTCAGCTTTTGGGACTCAACACTAATTCAAGTTTACATGGGTTATTCAGGCTGCTGCATGAGGCAGTATCAAAGCAATTACTGAAGTTAGTGAGTTCCTCTTGGTCCTTATTGGCTGTGAGCTAAAAGGGATCTTCAGTGGATGTTTTTAATTCCTTCATATTGCATAGTCTGTTTACATTGATTTCTTTTCTCCTGCTGTTCCCACAGGTACCGCAGTGAGAAGGTGACAATCAGTTATGCAGAATACATGGCTTCCCGTCAGCATTGTTTCCAGAATGGCACTCTTCATGCCCCTCCCCTCTACAATCATTACTCCTGACACACGGCTGCATGACCAGTCCCACTCCCCAGTTGCTGCCAATGGCTATGACATCATTGGGGCAGATGCCTCCTCTTCCTGGTCCAGTTACTTCTATTACTGCACCATTTTATGATGCTAGCTTCCGTTGCCAAGTCTGCCTTCCAGCTGACCTGGGGGGAGGATGAGAGCATGACAGAACTTCAGGGGCCCAAGCCTTATCTCAGCCTTCCCTCCGAACGGGGGTTCAGTCGGATTGGGGCTCCATGCCTACGAACTGTCGTGAGGTGCAGAAGACCTCTAGGAGTGAAAGTGCCACTTTGGACTGATCTGTTCTAGTGTGTAACCAACACTCCAGAAACTTGAGTTGTTTGTTATGGAAGCCCCCCCAGATCAAGTAGGAGCATTCCCCTGGCAGCCTGGGCAACGGAGTCCAACAAAACATTTTTTAGGTTCTTTTTAATTTTTTTTTTTAACCTCTGGTATCTGTTGTCTACTGAGAGCTGATTGCAGTCCCCACACATCACAGGCAGACATTATGATATTGGGGCAGGTTGAACATCTGGATAGCACTCCATCCTCATGGACAGAAAACACTTAGAGGTTAAAAACCTTTGGATGTTATTGAAATGAACCCTGGAAGGCTTTAATTATCATATCCCATTGTAGGTTGGATTCTTTAGAAATCCCCTTGGTTTAAAGTTTCCTGGGTTTTCAGACAGTGCTTCATGCTGGAGCCTGCGATGAAACCAAATGCTGTTACACTGTAAGAGAGCAGCATGGCACACGCTGTGTATGCAAAGGACAAGGTACTTGGGTGTCCCTGGGCGGTTCTCTCTGTTACAGATAAGTTTTGTGTCCCAATACTTGTAACAGAGCCTGACTGGATTAGGGATGAGGAGGGATTTGCAGGACATTGACTGTAGTCTGAGAAGTGAGACTAGTGACTGAAATTTGTTTAACTTAAGCTAACAGTCTCGGGGACCTTCCTTTTGATAGGACAGCCACTTTCTCTGGTGTGACTATCGATCTTGAGAACTTTGACTATTCCAGTTTATAGCAGGCCTATGGAATAGAGCTTTGTAGTTTCACTGGTAAGTTGTTTTCTTATTCAGCTTGGTCATTACCACATCAAGGCAACGAGTGGGAAAACCAGTATTACCTAAACAGTGTGAAACTCGTGTGCATTCTGTATTTCTTCTCCCATCATTGATGATTCTAAGAAATACTCTTTAGAGGAAGATAACCAGTTGTTATCTGGCAATGTCATTAAGGGACGTCAAACTCTGAATTACAACACTCACAGTGAGGTCACTGGACTTCAGAATGGAATTTTGTGAGGTTTTCCTTTGTTTTCCAAGTTTCTGGAAGGTCAATGATCAGAAAAGAAAATACAAGTGTATAGCAGAGTAATGGCTGTTTTGGTTGCATGTATCTTTAAGGCTTGCTTGTGTGTGGTAATGATGGCTTTTAAAATTGGCTGGTGTTTCAAGCCTGAAATTCTTTCCTGGTATGGCAGGGAACAGGGCTGGTAGAAAGCTCAGAACTGCATCCTGCTGCTCCTTCTGCTCCTAGAGAAGACAATGGAATTGTGCAGTTTTGCTTCATGTTGGTGTAATGCTCCCCTGCCAGAGGAGAGAGGTGTAAGGGAAAGGAGGGGTCCTACTCTGGATAATGGTGCAATAACGACCCAACTTTCCTCCTGTACTGGGTCATTCTCAAAAATTGCCACTTTTCCCTTGTGATGTTGTTGAAAAGCAATTGAAGATTTCCTGCTGCTGAGAATAAATCGGTCTTGTTACAAACTCGAGTGGTTTGTAATTACTCTCCCAGGTGCCGTGTAGTGATGGGGGAGGGTGGGGTCAGCTCTGGACATACCATTCACCTTTCAGCTGTCAAACAGTATGATACATAGGGCTACACTCATTACTGTTTAAGTGTTCTATGTTAGAATTTAATTTGTAAAAGGTTAAAAAAAAAAAAAGGCAAAAAAATGGTGCTAAAACTTCACCCCTGAGCACGCTCAGTGAGACTGGTCATGCAGGCATATAATGCCAGGCTTTTCAACAATATTGTTTCTTTTCCAAATGTTTGCCCTGTTCTGTGTCTTCAACAGTGTATAGTGTTTTCCTGATTTCATTTTATTTGACTAGGGGATGACTAAAAGGGTGGGGAGGGTTAGTGGTATGTCTT
>JANIJG010016089.1:5422-20073 GCA_024611175.1 Megaceryle torquata
GTGTTTGTGGTTTGGGGGGGGGGGGGGGTGGTGTTTGTGTTTTTGTTTTCTGTTGTTCTGGAAGCATCCATAATTAAGTAACACCGGGAAAGGAAATGTCTGGTTTATGCATAGCATGCATGTTCAATGAGGAATGCTAAGAATGTTCATACATACGCTATAGATACCCATTTTGGAAATGATCAGTCTTATACCACTGTCACTTGCCTCTGGCTGAGGTTTATGGTGAAAGTGATTATTCATGCTTTTGACTGGTGCTGTGAATGGGGAATTTAATAAGAACATCTATCTGCTTAGGAAGTTTGAATAACTTATTTGTACTTTTGACACATTAGAAAAGTTGAAAGGAAATAAACAGTCTCACAAGGTGGTTTCATTTTCTTCTGTGGCATTACTTTATTCCCTATTCTGGAAAGATAACTGATGCTTAAGAAAACTACACAGAAGCTAAAGAAGGAAATGCTTCCACAATATTTCAAGTGGAGCTCTGAATGGCTATTTGTTCTGCTGTGAAAAACACTTCTCTTATCTGCTGCTTTTCATCCTCCTATTCTCCAAGCTAATGTCACGATGCGCATAATGTTCTTGAACTGGCTTCTTGTTTAGTTATGCTATTTTGCTTCTGCAGAGATAGTTTGGCTACTAGTGCTGCTGCTGCCTGAGGCAGGGCTTCAGTAGCTGTTCCCTGCCACCTCTTCTGGAGAATTGACTTGTAAGGCATGCATATGACATGTACGTTCTCGGTAAACCTCAAAGTAAAATATGACCTTCATGAAGTTTTTATTTGCTTGCTTTGCAAACTTAAGTGTTTTTCCCCATTACTTTTTGGATTACAGAAGTCTTACAAGCAAATTTTGTGCCAAAAGTATGAATGCTTCATGCTGTATCAATCTTAGAGTGTGGAACAAGGAAAACTCACTAATTTGTGTATGAAAAATATTTTTTTATCTTTGTGGTTTACTTTTAACCATAAGAAAGTATATATTCTTTCTTTTTAACTATTGCTTGCATGTGTTAAGAGCTGATTCTGATGTCATCTCCCTCTCCAGTACTTTCTGAGGAAATAAGTTACTAATGACCAGAAAGTATCCCTCAAATCTTGGAAATCAAAAATCCATTCCCTAATGTGTCACTAGGAAACTTTCAGAGGCACATGAGAGATGCATGGCCATCAACTGAATTCAGTAGGACTGAATTTTCAATTTGAATTGACTGTCTTGATCCTCCTTGTGCTTGTATGGGCTGCATGCTATTGAGTTGTGTTGCCTCCTTTGCTGATTTTGCCAACAGATTGCTCTAGGTCTTTTGCTAATGTTTGCTTCCCTCCTGTCCCACAGCTTCAGACTAATACTAATCGGTCTTTAGAATTTTACTGTTGTCCAGTGGTAAAATTAACAGCACTACTAGTCCTGTAGTATTTTTTTCCCCATGCTATTGTTGCTGCACAAAGGAGGGTAGGAGTATTATATAGTTGTTTATGAAGGAAATACAGCCTCAGAAAAGGCCAGGGAGTAATGGATAAACCTTCTCACAGCAGCCAGAGAGAAGTGAAGGGAAAGAGGGAGGTTTTCCTTTTGAAAATTCACAAACTGTGTCTGATGGCTGTCAGCTTTAGAACTGAATGTCTTCTGTAGCCAGTTTTACTGCAGCTTTTAAGGTCTGTGAAAAAAATGAGATGTCTAATTCCCTAGCACTGCTAGAAAACTTGATCTGGAATATTGATGCAGGCTGAATTAGAGGTGGAATAGTTGGGGGGGGGGGGGCTGTGCAGCAGAGAGTGATATATTTGGTTTTCCTCTCATTGATTTTATTTTTTTTTCATATACTTTTTGCGTGTGTGTTGACAAAAACGTAGAAGAACAGGAATGAGGCTGAGACTTTAACAGAACAGGACATTTTAATGGCCTGATCAATTGATTTATCAACTGAGTATATGCTGCAGTTTTTCACTGGACTGTGACAAGCTTTTGACAATGATTCAAAGCCAACTTCCTATGAGATAGGAAAGAAAAATCTGTAAACCACCTTGAGTAAAAGAATAAAGCCTTAACTAAACTGGTTTGAATGTAAACCTTTCTTAAACAACAGCTTGCTGGTATCCCATACCAAGTTCTGCAGTGTAAGATACTGTATGAAAAAGGAGTCATGGTTAAAGTAGGGTGTTTACTGATGCCCAAAACTGAGATAACATCAAGGGAACCCTGTTGATCTTCACCATGAGAGTGTATAGTGGGAAGGTTTTTATATCACAACTTAAAGAATGCTTGCAGAAGGAGTCTGTAATCTAGCAAGAATCCTTGATCAATCCTATATGCGAAGTTAGTCAAAATCTAATGCTTTTTCTAGAAGCTATTTTCATAAATATTTGTGGTAAAAAAGAACTGCATAACAGCTAATCTTAAAGAGGTACCCAGGTGAGATGCTTGCTCTGGTACCTAAAGGAAGTTACTGCTAGTATGCAACACTTTTCAAATCTTTGTCAAGTAAATATTCCCTGGAAGTACCTGCGGTCAAAAATATTGTAGCATATTGATGCATTCTAACTTGGTGGTTGGAAGTTACTTTTTTTTGCCAAGCTTTGGAGTTAGCATGGATGAAGAACAGATTTTAGGCTCATTAATTTTAACCTCAGAGTGTAAATGTAATCAGAGATGCTTATTTGCTTCTCCTCAAGTTTCTGAGGCCAGTCAGACACCTATTTGTGTTTTAAGTACATGTCTAGTTTCCAACAGAATTTCCAATTTGACTATACTATTTCTTAGATCACATGCTGACAGTGGTTGGTTCCTACTGTTGCCCAAGTAATTTTTACTTTATTAAAACTGTTTTGATTGCTTGGTTTTAAGTAACTAAACTTAATTGTATGCTGCTGGCCTTCAAAATGAGAGTGAAGGACATAACCTGTCATGATGTCATTTGTCCTTCAGTAATATCAAAATAACTATTTTAACAAACTCAGTTCGTTGTTTTTTCTTCTGAGTTGCTCATGTCTGTTACTATTGTTCTGTGATTTGATTTCTGAAACACTGTGCTGTGCAGAAAACTTGTCCAGAGGCAGATCAGAGTTTTCCTGCCCAGTAAATCATCATTAGAGAAAAACAGGGATTCTCACCTGCAATGAAAATAGGTGTCTTATGCCATGTTAGATATGATGTGATCTGCAGGACATGGGTACAAATGCCTTGCTTTTAATCTTGAATGACCTGAGTATTTTTTTCTAATTTTTTTTTTTTAAGAATACATTTTCTGAATGAGCCTTCTTCCTGAGATTTGTTGACCTGCTTTTAAAAATTCTTTTTTGGGGGGTGGCGGGGGGGGTTTGTTTTTTGGGGGGTTGTTTTTTTGGATTTGTTTGGGGGTTTGTTTGTTTAGTTTTGTTGGGTTTTTGTGTGTGTGTGTGTGGGGGGGGTTTGTTTGTTTGTTTTTTTGTTGGGAGTTTGTTTGTTTGGTTTTGTTTGTTTTTATTTTGGGGGTTTTGTTTGTTTATTTAAGGCAAGCAGGTAGCTTCTTTATTGCGTCTTCTCATTGGCTGGTTCTGTTGATCTGCTGTACAGTTGCTGAATAAAATAGTAAAGGTTTAAAAGTGACTTCTCCAGATGTTCTTGGGGGGGGGGTGGGTGGGGTGGTGTTGGCCTTGCACATAGTGCTGTTGCACAGGTAATTAGGCATGTCTGTCTTAATTGACTCACAAAATAGGTATGTTAATTTATGTTTACCTTTAGGTATGTGACCAGTAACTATATATCCCTGTAAACTTCTGACTATTTCTGTCAAGAGAAAACCAACTGTTGAGTCTTTACTCTTTCTCAAGTTTTTTGCTCAGGATAGAGTACATTATAAGGAAATGACTCCATTCTCCTCTTTTGAGGAAAGATGTATGTAAATTATTTGTAAAGAGAGCATTAATTTTAAACTTTACTTTCTCCTTGCATGTTAATGAGTAGATGATGTGTAGAAAAGAATATTTCTTTGGAGGAAGGGAATTAAGCTAAAAATACCTGAACGCAGTAGTGATGATAGAAATTTAAGATATTGTTAAGTTGTAAGGAGCACTTGAAAAATTACATGCAGACTGAACCTTAGAAACACTTTGTATAGGTGGTTCCAACATTGGAAAGTTGTTTTCATCATTTAAGCTATGATATATCTCACTTCAATAAGGCATGATATAAACAGTGTACAATCTGTAGGAAAGGCTTCTATGTACCCTCAGATAGGAAGTATTTGGCAAGAGTACTTCTTCCTAAGTAACTTCATTAAGGTGTGGATGAGTGATATCTCTAATGAACTGCACTAGAGAATGTTATGACTGTTTAATCATATAATTACAAATCATGGCACATCTTATGAGCGGGTTGGTCATTCTCTAGAGAATATCTGACTTTGTGAAGTACAGCCTTTCGAAAAACCATAAATGATAAAGAGTGGTATCCTGCAGATCCTGTAGAAGCCAAATATTCTTGTTGCCCTATGATACCATTTAAATGGCATATTTAAATATACCATTTAAATATAACAGGATAATTTTCTTTAGTTAATATTGTGGCAAATGTTAGTATTTAAATTGCAGCAGACCTCTTAACTAAATAATGCTATAAAGAGCATTCCACTGTAAAAAAAATTTCTTTGCCCTTCCTCCTTTTTGCCTCCTGTTTATGATCAATCTTTAGCATCAGGTACAACAGAACCACATTGAGGGATTCAGCAGGATTACCAGAAGAAATGCAAACACTAATTCTTCCAAAATTTTATGATGTGTGTCACTCTCCTTCTGCATGAGATGCAGATGTCTAGTTTGTTTAAGATTTGTCCTAAGTATGCTGTTCTATAATTATGTATAAGCTCAGCCTGAATTCCTCATGTAGAAGACCACGAATAGGTAGAACAAGCTTATGCTACTCTAAGGCTTGTGAGATGAAAGCTAAACCTGCATAATGTTAAACCAAGGTTTTAAATTTGTTCTAAATTTTCTACTTAAAAGTAAGGAGAATGTTCATTCTCTATGTAAATAGTCTGTTGCAATTTTATGGTGTGTAGCAATTGCTATTGCCAGAAGAGGGATTGAGCATGGTTTATGGAGGAGTGCCATCATTCCAAGGTAAATTAGTATTTATGCTGTCAGGCACCCAGATTTGTGGTGAGCGCTGCTTATGACACTGATATTTTGCTCCACTTCATTAATAAACCTGTATAGAAATTTTATCATGTGTTGACAGTTTGTGTGGTTTGAGACCTGCTATGCCTATTGTAGAAGTCCAATCTGTTCTGACTGTGATTGTTAACGTACCTTTTAATCCCAGCTATTTTCCTCAAAGTGATACCGTTTCTGAATAAAGTTGCAGAAATAGTCAGTTTCTGAAGGGTTGTTCTTACAGACTTACTGTAGTTAGTTGAAATTATAACCCAAGTGTGCCTTTCAGTAGCCCATTATGGATGAGTGTTAGTGTGGAAAAGGCTTTAATTTTTGTGCACACTGCCTTTTTGGCAAGTTACTGTACCAACATCTGAAAACTGTCTGCATCACAACCTTGAAGTGTCACTTTTGAGCATTGTGACTCTAATCAGATCAAAGTAAGTAGAAACACAGAACTGAGGGAAAGCAAACTTCCTATCACTTCTGCCATGAAGCTCAAAAGTAATTGTTCAGTTCTCCTTATGCTTTGGAATACCTCTGGTACGTAGAGTAAATGAGACCTCAAATTACTATAGACAGAGTAAAGAAATGAAAATGAGATTAAATAATAATGAAATAATGAAAACATATACCTTTCAGCAATGAAGCCAGACAGGAATAACTTCTCTTGATGAGGACATGTAAATAAAATATAATTCTCTAGCTGCTATTGCAGAATGATGGAACTAACTTGACTTAGCTTTTAAAATTTTTTTTTTTTAATACTCCTATAAAGTCTGGATTCTAGTTCACCTGCCAGATTTTTTCAGACAAAATGAGTGATTTTAAATAGCATTCCTAATAGGATACGCTAGATAGTTGCTAAATATGTCTAGCATCTGCTCTGTGTGTTTGCCTGTCTCTGGATGCTTAGCTAGATATGAGATGCAGGAAAAACTTGGTCTTTCAGGCTTAACAAACTGGAACTGAAATATGGGAGGGGTAAAGGAGAAAACAGTTGAATGTGTGGAGAAATCCTTAGTGTTTCTCACAGCTGTTTATATTGAAGATGTCTGTAGCTGTAGATTCTATCACAGAATGCTAAAATAGGAATTTTAAAAAGGGTTAGTCTTGCTTTCAGGCATCAGCTGTGATGTGCACCAAAAACTGTCCAGTGTAAGCACGTTCCTGTATGTGAGGAAAGCTAGCTTCTCTAAGCATACCCGTGCTGCTGACTTTTTGTGCCAAAATCTCACAAATCTATTGCAGTACAAATGTAAACCAAGAATGTTTTCTTTTAAATGAGGTAAAAGCAGTGGCAAGATCTCTTTATGCATGTAGATCTCAATGTTTAGGTCTTGTGTTTGGAATTGTAGCAGTGATTTCTGCCATATATCTTTTTCCTGGAGACTGGCATGTATCTGGACTCAATGTGCTGGATATAGGTGTACTGTTAGAGTTTCACCTTCCAGTGAAATGACTAAAACCAGCTGGAATCCAGTTAAAAATAAAACAGTAGTCTCTCTTCGTGCCCTGTAGTTGAGCTCTGAAATGCAGTTTAATAACTTATGAAAGTATGAAAGACTTTGGAAATTAATTGCTGACAAAAATTGGCTATTCCAGGTAGCAGAAAAGTCCCTACTGAATCACACTTAGGCTTATGTTTTTCTTTTCTATTCTTCTGAAATACCTGTAAAATCGATTTAGTCCTTCATTAGAGGATGAAGGGATGAGGGAAGATGTGATGTCAAAAAATAAAGCATTAAGCACTGATCATAACTGCTATCTCATTTGCATCTTGAATTGATGCTGAGCTTCAGTAGAAGATAGTAAAGCTGCTTCCTGACATAACTGCTTTTGTACCTTGGCTACTGCAAACTATCACATAGGCTTGTCTTTGATAAAATGAATCAGAAAGACAGAATGCCCTACCAAGGGTGTGTTTTGGGGAGATACTTATGTCTAGGATTCTTTGATCTTGCTTTTGCAGATTAAGGAAATGCAATGTGTTTCAAAGGGAACTTGTGTCTAGTTGCTCTCTCCACAGAGGAATCTTTATTAGAGAAAAAGTGTGTGTGTTCTGGAAGAATAGAATTTTTCAATGCAACATGCCCTTAGGACAGTAAAGAATATGTAGAAAATCCAGGTGCTTTACTTGACTCAATTCTTGTACTGATCGTTCCCTCTAACGATGAAAAGCACTGAAAAAGGTGGCTTGGAGAGGCTTGCAATTACCATACTTCTGGACAGTCAAAACCACAGCTACATAAAGCTTAAGAGATGTACAGTTTAATGTTCTCCCGAATTCCATTATTACTCAAAGTAAAAGGATCATTATTAAAATCACTAACTTGGATGTAACTGCCTGTTTATGCAACAGCAGTGATTGTTCATGGTCACTCAAGTGACATTTTTTCCTCTTCACTTTAAAGATACTCAATTTTGGAAGATTGTATTATAGTGAGCAGTTCAGATAAATGAGAACATATGGAGAATAATAAACTAAGGCTGAACACATCATCAGTATTGAAAATCTGCTCTACATTGCAGCTCTAGTCATTAGCATATCCTGTCATTTCAGGTAAAAAGCAGGAAGCTGATGAATTAATTGGTGATGCTTCAGTTGAAGAGGATTCTTTTGTCAAGGTAATAAAAGTATGTACTTTTTGGTTTTTTTTTTCCTCCCCCAGTTTAAGTTTTGTTTGGCTTTACCAAGAAAAGCTTCAGTTTTCTTTGCACTATGTTTTGTGGAAACTTGGAGCATTGTTTGTACTGTGTTCACAGCTGTTGCCTAAGGGTGTGAAGGTGTGGGGATTTTTTTAAACATGCTATGATTTTTTTTATTAAGGATGTGATACAGTATTTTACAGAAACAGTGATTCTAGCAATGAATCTTTTGGAACATACCCTTAGTTATGCCAAATATTTGTTGTTCACACCAAAAGGAAAGTGAATTGGAGACTCAAGATGCAAGTGATCAAGATGGTAATGATGAATTAAAGGACTTCAAAGAATCTGTTGAAGATGAGAACTTGAATTCTAAAGAACTACCATCTACAGAAAAGAAAAAATACCACAACCTGGAGACAACAGACACAACAGAAGATGCAGAAAAGGATTCTGAAAGTCAGGTACTTCATTGCATTTTACATGCATTTTTATTAGCAAAATGTACCTTTTTTTCTTAGTGCATTTGTATTACTATGAAGTCAGAACTAGTTTTTCAGTTTGTCTTGCTTATCTCTAGAAGATAACTTGGTACTTCTTCATTTCTGTTCTCCATGACTTGTGTGTGAATAGTCCTGAAACAAATGTGTCATTGAAAGATAAAATTCTGTCACGGTCCATACAGGGTTCCTGAGTGGTCCTTTTCCCTGGTACTAGTAGCGATATACATAATCTGAATACTGAACTGAAAGATATAAGTCATGAGAACTGCTTGCTGATGTTCACCTTACTGTGTTACCTGCTTAAATAAAATGTTTTCTGAGTTACCTGCTTCACTTGACTCTCTGTTTAAATGTCTTGCAAATAGTTTGCTCAGCAACTCTTCCTTACCTTCTCATAGGAAAACGAAGGTCAAGACATAGAAGACTATGCTTTTCCAGCTGTCCATGTAAGTTCTAAATCAGTTCTGTTTAAGCTGTTTTTTCATGTCTAGTTGGAAAAGGTCATTTTAGACTGGCTTTTTGTACCAGCATGCATCTTAGTCAGATGATGTAATGCAGTACAGGTAAATGGCGTGGGAAGCTTTCATTCATATTTTTTTCATAACGCAGATGATTGTGATTTCCAAATAATGTATCCTATTTAAATGCAAATTCCTGTCTACAATTTGGGAGTATGTAGTGCATTAGACTTGACAAGGAATATGCTTGAAACTCTTAAAACACTTCAGAGGGCTATGACAGATGCTGACATAGTATATACTGCCTATACAGGAGTTTAGAACTCCTGTTTTAATGTAGAAATTTGTCTTTGGAAAATGACTGGGGGGTGGTGTTTGTTCGGGGTTGAGGTTTTTTTTGTCACTGTTGTCAATACTAACATCTGTAACACCTTTAGGTTCAGAAATTCATTCTGAATTACATGGAATTGATGTCTGAAAAGGGACATCTCATGCAGCATGTCTTGCTCTGTGAGGCTAATAAGTAAATACCTATAAAAATGCAATGGTGATTTTAATGTACTTAATGGAGGAAGTCTACTTAGTTTCTGAATTCTGTCCTAAGCTTTTAAAGCTAATGATACATTGTCTGCATTTGTCAGCAGTGTGACATCCATTCTGAAGGCTTTAGCAAGATGCGGGACATTTCTAAAAATGTCCTGTTGAATTGGGGGGGTGGGGGGGGAGAGAAAATAGGTGTGTATTCCGACCAATTGCAAACTGCAAGTGTTGCAGATAGATACCAGTGAAGTTTTAATACAAATTCTCAGTGATTTGGTAAGGGAGGTGCAGAGGCTTGGTTTCCAGATAACATTTTAATTGGAAACAGTTTTCACTTCATTAATTTGCCTTCATAAGATAGAAATTCCATGGAAAATACAAACTGTTTTGCTTAATGCTCACAAGTAGGAGACATTTAGTCTTGACTTGCTTTTTTTACAGGATGGCGAAGATGAAGAAAATGAGAAAGGTATGTTTAAAGTTTAATAGAGTTCAGAGGTCTTTAGTCTGGTAGAGCAGGCAATTTTTTATTGTAATATTCAGTCTCTCTACTAATATTAGGCTTGTTTCCAATACTAAGTACCAGTTGTCTCCTTACTAAGCTCAACACCTGGAATCATTGCAGTCAGTGGTTTTATTTCACTCCTAAGAGTTATTTTACTCTTAAGAGTTGATTACAGTACTTATCAGTTACTGTGGTGGATGTATAATACAGTTGTAATACTATGATTCTTAATGAAAAAAACATAGTATTCAAGGACTCTGATTTTAATACACGGTAAGTCTTGATGTAAAAGCTTCCAACTTGCACTGCAGTAACTGATGTTTGAGTGAAATGATACATCCTTTCACTAAACTTAAGCACCCAACAAGTGTATGGACCATCATATGTGTGGCTTGCTGTCCCTTACAAATACTAGCTGTATATAGGATGGTAAAACAAGTGTTTGGAAATCTGTGGAGTGGCTACCTTTTTTTAAGCTGTGCTCATTAGTGAAATTATAGAAGGAACGTAATGCATTTGGGCAAACAGACTTCCTGGACAGAAGTCTGAAGGATTCTGTGTATTGTGGACTAGAAAGGACATGGAACATCATCACTTTACACAAGATGGAATAAACATATTACTGAAGTTACAGGATAAAACCTCAGACTCCACGTTTACGAGGGACCCTATGGCTGAAGTGTCTCATCTGCGCAAATCCTAGAACATGGTTGGTGATGCCTCTGTGGGACTGAGATGGAAAAATCTGTCCAGTGGATGAAGACTGAGAACCGTTTGTCTACGAACTCTGGATTAAAGCTCACTCCTTCGTGTTCTGCAGCAGCCTTGTACGGCTAACTTGACTGAAAAGCAACTGCTTAGAAAGGAAAAGCAAAGGAACACCAGCATGGAAGACTGGCTGGAATTCTCCAAGACTGTAATTCTTTCGGATTTGGGAAGGTTAGAAGCCCTAGGACCAGGAAGACTCAAAGACAGATTAAATCAAACTGTGAGCATCCAAAGCAACTATTTTCTTCTGGAATGCTAAATCTTAAACTGGAAAATGGATACTACTTATGAAGAACGGGTATCTCCAGGATGGAACCATATTCTCCCTTCTAATGTTTTGGTATTTGTCTCTAGAAAATGTATTTTGCCATGAAGAATAAGTGATCCTGGGTAAAGGATTTATATTTGTGTTAATACACCTTGTGTTTTTTCCTAACCTTCCATCAGTGCTAATAACTGGCTTTGTATTTTCTAGGTCCTATTCTAGCTTATGCATATGAAATTGTTTAAACTTCTTGTTTTGCCATATTTATTCCTGTTAAATCCTCTTAGATAAAGCAGGTTCTGGTGATGGTACACAAGAAGTATCTAAACCTCTTCCTTCAGAAGAAAGCCTAGCTGAGGCTGATCACACGGCTCACGAAGAGATGGAAGCTAACACCTCTGTGAAAGAAGCTGAGGATGATAACATATCGGTTACAATCCAGGCTGAAGATGCCATCACTCTGGATTTTGATGGTGATGACCTCCTAGAAACAGGTAAAAATGTGAAAATTACAGATACTGAAGCAAGTAAACCAAAGGATGGGCAGGATACCATTTCACAGAGCCTGGAGAAGGAAAGCAAGGACTATGAGATGACTGAGAACCATAAAGATGGTAAGAAGGAAGACTGCGTGAAGGGTGATCCTGTCAAGAAGGAAGCCAGAGAAAGTTCAAAGAAAGCAGAATCTGGAGAAAAAGAAAAGGATACTTTGAAGAAAGGTCCCTCGTCTACTGGGGCCTCTGGTCAAGCAAAGAGGTTTGTTTTTCTATGTCAGTTCTTTACGATACTGAGTACCAGCATTCAATAAGATCACTCTACATTAAGGGGGTAGCAGCAAGAATCTTGTAATTAGTATCCTATGCTCCTGCCTATAGATTTTTTTTTTGACCGCCATAAGTTACTTTTTAAAATTCAAGATCTTCGTATAGACACTATGTCCTACTGCTTGCATTGTCGAATTGTCAGCATTTATTTATTTTTTTTCAAATTGACGATTTTTTTTAAATGTCCTTGTGATGATGGTAATGAACAGCTATCAGTTCTAAGAACACAAAATGAAGTCAAGTCCCCGTCCTGAAATCTGGAGAAGATTGCCATATATCCACTGAATAGAATTGTCAGAAAATCTAGATCTTCAGGCATCATGGGGAAAATGAGTGCAAGAATCCATAAGGGAATCATTTGTTCAAATACACAGTCTAGCCCTTTTTTTATTTTTATTTTTTGAAATGTTACCTTGTCTATTAGTATTAGTAGTATAAAATGCAACACTTACCGAATTCTGTATTTTCAATTTTCTTTTGATTTCTAATTTGCTTCTCTAGCTCTACTAAGGAATCTAAAGAAAGCAAGACAACATCAAAGGATGATAAAGGTAACTATTAAAGTTAGGGTAGTATTGTCTTGAACTAAATGCTTTCCCGTTAGAGAAATTGCTTGCCACATGCTAAAATGATTTATGTAATTATACTGATCCATTTGTAGTAATTTATGCTAGAAGTACAGTAGTCATTTGTTATATTTAGTTGTCTGTATATATCTTTTTTTTTTTTTTCTCCTTATGCCAGACTCCTTGTAAGATCAAAAATACTGTAAAGACTCAGTGAAAATGTGTTTCAAAGTGCTTTTGGTAGCAAATTTCCCTTAATGTTTCCCAAGTCTTTGTTTTGATGAGAAGGTGTAATTTTCAGATAAACTTGCTGTGACTTACATGCAACAGTTTGGGTTGCTGTTTCATGCAGCTCAAGCAAAAAATAATTGCAAATACTTAAACTTTATGCAAATTAAACATTTTATCTTATTTTTAATTCTAGCTCATTTTTAAATAAATTAAACTCTCAACCAAGTATAATGGCCGAGGTGCCAGTTAGCAAAATTGCACTTGTGGCTCTTCAGTGCGTTAAAGTTGGACTTACTTGTCTACCTTGGTTTTTCCGTCTGTTACCATAAACCCCTGTATTACGAGCACAGATTCAGAGTGGAGCTTAAGAGCATGTTAATGTTACCCATTACACTGATGCTTCATAGTTGAACAAATGCATTTGTATAAGCTCATGTCTCCTTATTTTGCCTACTAGCTCTCTGCCAAAAACATTTGTCATAGAATCTCTTGCGTATCACTAATGGACAAATTAAACTTTACCTGATAAAATGAATTTCTGAGGAGAAATCCTGTGACAGACATACAGTCTTGTGCAGATGTGTGTCTTTCTCATGATAGTTACATGCTTACAATGAAATTAAATTAAGGTATAGCCTATATGAAGATATATGCTTGCCTGTTGCATATATGATAACTGTAATAGTTACTTTCATACGGCTGTCTTAAAAGATAGCCAAAGCCAGTATGGTGGCTCTTTAACGATACTTAATGTATTCTATGTGTATCATGGTTAATCCTAGATATCTTGATAATCAGGATAATCATAGTTTGATGATAAATGAGATTTGTTGCCTTTTGTTCTTAGTTCACCTTGATACACTGAAGAAGGAAAACTATCCTTTTTCCTCAGGGTGGTTAAATTACATTTTAAAGCTCTACATACCACCAGATTTTCTAACTGTTTAGCTGGAGATTCAGTTTTGGTCTTGTGTGTATGACTGACTGTTAACATACTCAAAAGCAGTTCATACATGTATCAGCAAACAAAACCAAGCTGAAATAAATTACATAAGAGTAAAAGATATTTGGAATAATATTACGTGAATCTCTTGAGTTTGTCGTTCTGTGTTGCAAAAATGGCTAATACATGGGGGGTGGGGATGTTGGTGTTTAAGACACATGATGTTTTTCTGGCTTTAGTATTTCTTTAGTATACAGGAAATCATTTTGGTGGATTGCATGCAGTTCTACATCCAGCAGTATTTTTAAAAAGCTGCTCTGGGTGGAAGGCAGATGCTTCAGGAAGTTGTGGAAATTGCCCACCTTGTTCTGGAGGCTAGGATTAACTACGTCTCCTATTTAACTTTGTGCCATCTCTTTGGTAATGCAAGCAGTGTAAAGACGTACTGATGAAGAACTAATGTTGGCTGGTAAAAATATTGGATGGAAGTGATTGATAAGAACCAGAGGTTGAAGCTAAATGTACATACCCAAATCAGGGGTAAAGCATGCCTTGAACAAAGAATTGTATGATTTTTCTATCTCTGTTATTTGGGTATGAGTTAGCCAAGCTATTGGTCTCGGTAGATGGGTAAATGAATGAAATCTTATGGCATATATTTTTTTTATATAGAAGTCTTTTCAAGAAAGGTAACCGGATAAACAGTAACTTAAAGGTAACAGGCTAAGTTTCTCTTTTCAGCAACAGTTTAGTTCAATATTCATGGTACCTTTGTCCTCTTAATTTTTTGGCTGTTTTGTAAAACTTGTTTCAGGAAGTGCAAGCAGTGTTAGTGGTAGCAGTGGAAGTTCAACTAGAAACCTGTGGGTTAGCGGACTGTCTTCCAACACAAAAGCTGCTGACTTGAAAAATCTCTTTGGCAAATATGGAAAGGTATTTCATTGGGTGTGATACCGTGTGTGTTGTGTGTGTTTCATCCACCTCCTCTCTTCAGTTACAGAAAGTGAATGAAACTATATTTAAATAAAAGTCTGAGATGAAATGTCTAACCAGTGTAATCTAAAAAAAAAACATAATAATTTGAGCATCTATATATCTATATAAGACATATCACAAATATAACTGGTCAGAACAGGCTTTAATTCCCCCCCCCCCCCCCCCCCCCACCCACCCCCACCAACCCTCCCTACCCCTCACCCGCACCCCTCCAGACCAATAACCCTATCCCATAGCTGAGTGTGTATGTTGTATTGTATATACGACTAAGA
>JANIJG010016092.1:9504-20664 GCA_024611175.1 Megaceryle torquata
TGCAGGGGAGGTTGGCCGGGGCTCTGAGCACCCTGCTCTGGTTGCAGATGGCCCTGCTCCCTGCAGGGGGTTGGACTCAGTGGCCTTGAAAGGTCCCGTCGCATCCAGACCAGTCTGTGACTCTAAGGACTTGCAGAGGAACAGTCGTGAGACAGACAGGTGTACAGGGACGGGGATGATCTTTAAGGTCTCTTCCATTCCAAACCATTTTATGCTTCTATGATGTTTCCAGGGACTGTCCCTGAAGAGCAGATGAAGAGCAGCACTGTGAGCACCAAGCTTTGTGCTGCAGATGGAGGGGAAGAGAGCAGGGAAGAAATAACTAAATCAGCCTCATTCCTGAGAGGAAATCACGAAGAACAGCTTCACTGGACCTGCAGTGTCGGGAAGAGATGGAGCTTCCCTCTGTGTAGATGGAAGGAGGAATGAGGAGATGACACCATTCAGGGAGGGCTGGACAGGAAGGGTAACATCAGGATGGCAGTGCTGATGAAGAGTGACACTCAGTATGAGAATAATGAGAAGAATGGAGGGAGGATGGAGCAACTGTGATTGCAGCACCCACAGTGGAGATAAAAAGCTGGTACACTTTCGGTGTTGAAATGGAACACTCTCCAACCCACAGCATGAAGATCACCTATGACAGGGTCCCCACATCCAGCAACAATTGGTCCCAGGGGGACAGGGCTCTCAGCAAGATCTCAGCACCAGGTAGGGATGAGAAGAGGTTTGGGAGGAGAGAGTAGGGCAGATGCAAAGGGAGGAGGCCTAATGCTTAGAGGGTCTGTGGTATCAGAAGACCACCTATCCCCTGGGAGACACAGGCTCAGTGATACCTGTGTCTGAAGAGAAGCAAAACACTTGTGGCAATGCCCTGAAGCTAGGACTAATGACAGGAACGTGCTCCAAGCCGGAGGCTTTGGGATTTGGAGGCTGATGAGGAGATGAAGCTGGGCGTGCTGCTCCAGGTATTGGTGGGACAAGATAAGGCAGCATGAGTCACCACTGTGCCATGCTGGGTCTTTCCAGTGAGTTGGAAGCATCTGTGCTAGGGTTTGGAGCACCTCCAGACCCATGCCTGTGTGCACAGCATTTCTGCACAGGAAGGATGAGGGAGAGAGGCTACGCAACAGGATGGTAACATCAAACCTCTGACCACGCTCCTGCTGACAACCCCAGATCCATCAGCACAAATCTGTGATGGCTCAAGCTCAGCAAATACCACAGACCCAGGCGTTTTTCACTCTGACATAATTATATCCCTCCTGGTACAGGATCATGCCCAGGCATCCAGTAACAAGATTGCAACACCCTTGAAAGCAACCAGACCTTCCTCTTGTGTTGCACAGTGATGTTATCTTGGCTGCTGCCACCCTGGGGCATGGCTGACAGCACCGGCGTGCGACTCACCGACAGCGTCATGCCCAACAGCCGACGGCACTGAGACAGCCCAAAGTCTCTCTGCCAAAGCACAGTCTCCGGGGAGTCTGCCAAACAAGACCTGGCTGCTCTGCCAGGGAGACCAGTGAAGGGGGTGCATTTGCATCCTGCTAATGATTGTACCTCCAACCTGTGCCAAACCCCACTATTGCCTACACAACTGATGATCCCAATGTTGTGATGGCCGAGAGTGATCCCTTTTATGCTACTTCACCCTCCAGGGATCCTTAGTCCCAACCCAGCTGGCTACCTCTATCATGACATAACCCTCCCTGGACATGGCTGGCACCTCTTCACCACACCACAAAATACAGATGCACCCTTCATTGCCACATGGACATGACGACAGCCTGTGCTGTGGCCCCAGGGCTCAACCACCAGCCGTAACACAGCTGTGGGTGTGCCTGGGGCAGGAGAGAGCCTGTGTCCACAAGACCACATGAGCTCCATCACAGCCAAGCCATATCTCCACATCAGAAGCACATCCCCAGGCCATACTCACTTCATGTTCTCCACGGAGCGTCCCCGAAGAGCTGCGATGGGGGACAGGAGGGTGGCCATGGCCACAATCCAGCAGTTGAAGAAGGCCACCTTGCAGTAGTAGTGGAAGGTGGCATTGTACCGGTAAAGCAGCAAGGCTGCCGAGGATAGGAGAAGCAGCAGCCCGTGGACCAGGACCATCTCCATCCTGCTGCCCTGGTGGGAGGATGCTGAGGAGCTCAGCCTGTGTTCCTGGGAGCAGCGCAAGTGGAGCAGGGGATGCCGAGGAGCGTGGCAGGTGACTCAGGTGTATCAGCAGAGCAGTGCGTGGGTGTTTGGGGATGGTCCAGGGGAAGGTGCTGTGCATATCTCACCCTGCACAGAAGCTGAGGATGAACTGTCTCAGACTGGAGGCAGGGTGCCCTATCAAGAGTGGAGAGTGATGATGAGTCAACCCTTGGGACCCTGAGTCACCCAAGGTGTCCCTTCTGGTAAGTTCCCTCCTGGGCTGTTAAAAGCTGCTGCAGTGCCTCCAACTTGATCTAATTGTGTCTGCTGCCCACAAAAGGGTCTGTGCTCTGGGCACCTTTCTAGGCCACAGGGACCCCAACCCTTGGAAAGTGGGGTCTCAGCTACTAGCTGAGAGCTTGTTCGGGTCCATGCCCATCATCCTGGCAAAGCTTGTCACAGATCCCTGTTGGTATCATGTCCAATCCCCAAACCTCACCCTGTAGATTATCAGATTATTGGAAAAATATCTCCCTGCTGCTCCCTACCTGGCTCTGCCACAGGCACGTGGTGCCAGCACTTCCTCATCTCTTCAGTCCAGCCCAGTTTGGGTTGCAGGGGGCCCCATCCCAAAGCCCAGCATCCCTCACCTAGGTGCAAGCAATGCAAGAGGGATTTGGGCCCTGCCACCTACCCGGGGCTGCAGGAGATGCCAGCCCTTGCCCCAGTTGGCAGTCCAGGGCTGTGTTGCGTTAGGTGTTTACAGAGGGGCAATTAGCACGCGCAGGGCTGTAATTAGCCTCTCCTTCCGCTCCGAGCCTGCAGAATCCAGGCCAGCTCTGGGTTGCCCTGCAGAAACTCTGGTCTTGCTCTTTAAAAAGTGCTTGTCATTGTGGTGATGACTCCAGCCTGGTCTCAGCCAACAGCAGTGCCTCCTCAGCCCAGCTGTTCCATGTCCCAGGTCCCTGCCCAGACCCATCAGTTTATCTCTGACCCTTGGGGCAGGAGCCCACAAGCAGCTGGTACCTTCCCATAACCACCCCCTCAGGGCTCCAGGGTAAATAGCCCCATGATACCGCACTGGGGAGAGGCATCCCATCACCTGGTCAAACCCAGCAGCCCTGCCTCTCATCTGGCATGACCTACCTTCAGCATGTTCCCTGCTCCCTTCTCCTCCATGCCCATGGCTCTGCTTCCCACCACACCTTCTCCCTGTCTGATGTAGGTGCGGGCAGATGCCAATGGGCTCCTGACTGCACGGTGCTTTCTGCACTGTCTTCTGAAGAGTATCCCAGTTCAACCAGTGTGAGCCAAGGGTTGCTTCCACCATGGGTGTTGCAATCCCCATTGCTTCATCCTCCCATTCCTCTCATTATTCTCATATTCAAGCTAAGACTGGGCCATATATTGAGCCTACTCTTCCTGTCCACCCCATCCCCTGGTGACTCCTCTCCTTCATCCCTTGCTGTCCATACGAATGTGGAAACCTTCGTGCACCAACCTGGTTTCCCATCAGACTCAGCTCAGCTTTTGGATTGCCTCCTTCCCTTCTGCTCTTCCTGTTCTACCTGGCCAATCTTTCAGCCTCTTGGGGTGCTCCCAGATGGAGATGTGCCTTCATGCATTGAGTTGCTTCTTCTCCAGCTCTAGCAGGAGCCAGGCTAAGCTTTGCTGCAGGGGAAGATCTGCATATGCCAGAACACAACTCAGTCCCGGGCTCAGGGAGGATGTACCCTCCTTTCCACAGGGACCCCAGCAGAGATACAGGGCAGTCCTTGTGCCCAGTGCAGGCAGAAGGAGGGGACTTACAGTGCAACTGCCTGGCACCATCTTTCTGCATGCTCTGAGCTCAAGATGACCACCAGCCCTGAAGTCCCCTGGTAGGAGCTCTGCTCTTAAGGCAGAACCTCCTGACAACTGCCCTGTATTCCCACTGGGGTCACAGCAGGGCTGTCACTCCAAAGTGGGGTTGGGGAGGTAGCAGAGGCAGGTGGCAGCTTCCAGCACCCAAAATGCAGCTCCCTGCACCTTTCTTCCTGGTGAACACAGGGGACACCAAATCCTAAGGATCCTCACGATCACCTTATCTCAGGCTGCTGCAGGAACAAGCTGCAGGACAGACCCAGCTCTCCCCACGCTCTGCTCAGCCAGAAACATCCCATTCTATTTCCCAGCACCAACCACCAGCAGCAGCTCCCCACATTGTCCCAGCACCCACATCAGGCACACACTCCCCCTCAGGTGGAAGGGGCTCACAAGCCCCCCCTTGAACCCACAGCTTGGAGGGAGCCCTGCAGCCGGCAGGAAGCCAGAACTCTGGATAATTACGGATGCTTAATTAGTGACAGCAGGGAGCTTTCTTAACAAAGCAAATTAATTACAGGCAATGTGCTGCATTGAGATCTGAAGGGACTAATGAAGACCAGGACCACCTGGGCTGGCATTACCCATCCCCCCACCACATAGGGACACAACACAGCTCGTGCCGCAGAGTCCTCATGGCTTGGCAGAGATGTGGTGTCCAGCCAGGATTGGGAAGTCACACTCGTCTGCTGGGCATGAGCCCTCTCCAGAGCATGGAGATAATGCCTGTCTCTGTTTGGGGTCATGCTGTCACCTGGGGTTTGGTGACAAGCTTTGTGACATCCCAAAACTATGGGTATCATGGAGCACCCATGCTCAGCACCTGCAGGATCTTCTGGGGTCGAGGGCTGGGACATGCAGGAGAAACCATCTTGGGAAGTACGGAGCTTACAGCCTCTCCTGCACCATATCGTAGTACTCTGTGGAGAGAAAAGGGAACCTGGAGGATGTGCAAGGGCCACCCCTGGGATCTGAGGGAGAGAGGGAGGGAGGCAGAGAGGGAGCGGGGAGGGCTCAGCCTTTGATGGGGGGTGCCTGGGGCAAGATGTCCCCCACTGAGGGATACAGGGAGGATGTGTCCTTACCTGATGCAGGTGGGATGTTGGGTCCCACAGTCCCTGTGGCACTAGGGGGTGGAGGGGGGGGCACTGTGCTGTTGGAGAGGAGAAAGGACAGGATAAGTGCCAGTCTGGCACTACTCTTGTGTCCCAGCCTGGGCTGGAAGCCATGTTACATCAGGGACCACAGGGACACCCACAGCCCCATGCTGGGTGGCGCAAGGCAGGACCCTCATTACTCACGCCTCCCTCATTACTTACACCTCCCCATCCTCAGATAGTGAGCCTGTGCCCAAGTACTGCATGGACGCTGGTCTCTGATCCTGCACCAGAACCGGCCACACCAGGACAGGAGCAGGACCAGGGTATGGGACATAGTGGTGGTGGAAAACCACAGCCTCCTCTTCTTCTCCAGTCTGCAATGGCACTTCCATGGCCTGTGGCGAGGAACAAAGGACAGGGTTGTGCCAGGCCCCTTTTGGCAGCTGTCACCCTGCAGCACTGCTCCCCAAAGCACTAGCAAGAGAGTTCCCAGGGAGCCTTGTTTGGCTGCGATGCCGCCGGCACAGCGTGGCTCTCCCAGGGTCCAGCTGGGTGGGCTCAATCCCACACAAAGCCCTGTGGTCAGCCAGCGTGGGAACCCGGCTGCAGGGGACGTGAGGAGGTGGCAGTCCTGCAGATGGGACCTCAAAATGCTGCTGGGAAGAGCCCCTTTGATCCATCCGTGGAGATGCAACAGGCAGGGTCCGGTCCTGTCCAGCAGGATGAACTGGTGAGCTCTGGGTAGGCAGCATGGGAGGGTGTGCGCCCAGAGGTGCCAGTTGACAGAGACCGAGGCAGCTGCCTGGAGCCCAGCTCTTGCGCCCACCAAGAAAGCAGTATTTGTTTCCACCCAGGGAGATGAAATGTTTAATATGGTTTTGGTTCGCAATGGATTTTGAAATGAAAGCCCTGGCAGAGCCATCTTGCCTCGTGACCAATACTCGGCCTCGTGGCTCAACCCCCACAGGCACAGGGAGGGTCTGGGCTCTTCCCAGCTGAGATAAATCACCTCCTAGCAGCCTGGATGTGATTTGTGCTGGCAGAGCTGGGGGTCAAACCACCACAAAGAGACCCAAAACCCCAAGGAGCTGAAGAGCCTGGACTGAGCCAGGCTGAGACCACCCAGCTCCTGCACCCAGAGGGGTCCCATGATGTGCCAAAGCAGGACACAGATGTCCCACTCTCCTGAGCAGCTCTGAAAATGTCCCTTTGCCCACCTCTTTAGTCCTCTGGTCCCTTTACCCATCCAGCATCCCTGACCCTTACCTGGGCAGCGGCTGGGGATGGCCCGAACCCAAAGGACGTCAACGCTGATACAGCCAGGCTGTTCATCACCACCTGGTGCATTTGGGAGTTTTGAATCATCATCAACTCGATTAAATCTGCCAGATAGCAAAGTGTTCTGCATCAGAGGGAGATCAAAGCAAGGGCACGAGAAACATGGCTGTGGGATGAGTGCCTGGGGTGGGGCAGCACCAAGGCTTGTCCCAGTGCCCAAGCAGTGGGAGCTGTGCCAGGCTCCCCCTACCCTGATCTGGAAGGCCCATGTGGCATTTAAAAATTATTTTGCTTGGATAAAGCCTTATAATAGCCATATTTCAGCTTTTTCTTCTTTGCAAATGTGATTAAACATCTGGTCTGGCTTGCTGAAGGCTGCTCACAAAAGGTGATTAGCGGTGCTGGAGGCATCAGACTTTCCACCCATTTGGAGGAGAATTGCTCCAGTCCTGGCAGAGCTCAGCAGCTTGGCAAGCGCCTGCCTTGGCACCAGGCAGCAGAGCTGGTGTTCTTGGGATGTCACCATAGGGGAAACACACCAGGGTCAGCTCTGCTTTGCACCACATCACTCACAGGAGAGCTCAGAACCCCCCTGAGGAGTCAGGAGCTGAAGCTGGACCATGGGGGCTGATCCCACCTCCATTCCCAGGAGCAAGCACCTTCAGAGCATAGAATCACAGACTGGTTTGGGTGGAAAGGGACCCTTCAAGGTCATCTAGTCCAACCCCCCTGCAGTGAGCAGGGACATCTGCAACTAGATCGTGATGCTCCGTGCCTCCTCAGTCCCTGCTTGTCTCTGAATGAGGATCTGGGACCCAGAGCATACACAAGGAGGGTGGAAACCATGAGCATGGTATTGAATCAGGAGAAGAAAGCACACACGAAGAGCTGGCAGCTCTTAATGGATCCCACTGCTCCCACGGGAAAAGCAGCAGAGGGGCTGGGGTCTCAATTTTCTCTCCACCTCAATTTTTAGTGCACCCTTTTCTCTGGGTGTTTTTGGATAGATTAACCTTCCCCCCACCCCTCCCCACAACACCACGTGGCTTTGCCCACGGCATGGCCTGGGGACCACAAATCCCCTGTGTCTGCTGTCTGCTCCCCCAGTCCAGATTGTTGGATCCTGGATTGCACAAGGTTGGGTGAAGCCCCTATAGACAGTTGGTCTTTGCTCCTGCCTACACGTCCCATGGGATCGGGGGCTGGCATGTGTCCCACTCCACCCCTTATTGCTCTGGTGATGCTCCCTGTGACTACACAAAATGGGGGGTTGGAAAACAAAGAGGTGGACTGAAAGAAACAGCTCCAAACTGTCCCCTGGGAGCATCTTGGTGCTCCCAAAGCCAGACTAGACTTCAAGGTTGGTAACACCACCAAAAATCATATCCTGTGGGGCTAAACAGCCACTGAAGCACAGTGTGGCCGGCCCTGAGAGGCTGAGGAGGGTGTGCACAGTCCCCCTGCCTGTCCCTCAGCCTGAAAAGTCTGAAAAAAGAGCAGAGGACAAAGTTAAGCTGGTGTTACAGCTAACTTCTCTGATATCTACCATCACGCACCTCCCCGGACGTGCGGGGATCTGGCAGCTGGGGCCAGGGCAGCCACGGTCCCAGGAAGCTGCTGGAGAATCATCACCGGCTGCTGGGCCACCGGTGCAGCTCTGTGGGGAGATCGCTGGGGTTGGAGCTGAAAGGCAGAAGGGGAAGGAAAACATCTGGGATCTCCCACTCTTGGGTTAATTCACTGCCAGCCTAATGCAGCAGCAGGGAGGAGAGGGGACAGGAGCTGGTGGAGGGAGGAAAGCGGTGCTGGCCCCGTGAGCAGCAGGGATGCCTCAGAGGAGGGGATGGCTTGCACTGACACTCTCTTTCCAGGGGTGCAGCCCTGCAAGCCTGGATGAATTGCACGCCTGGCAACTCCCCACCCCTGGGGACAGGTCCCTGGACAGAAAGGGCCTTCCCAGAGCCCCAGGGTCTGCGGGGAGCAGGGATGCATTTTGCAAAGACCAGCTTTGCTACCCCCGACCCCAGCCCCTCTCTCCTTCCACCCCAACTCATCCCATTCTCCCCACCCATGAGCCCTATACCGTAAATCCAGAGACAGAACTGGTCTCCAGGGCTTACCCTGTGTGGGATGACGTAGGTCCCTGCTGGGGTGTCCCCACATAGCCCACGGGAGTCCCCCATTACCCCCATCTCCATGGCCCAGGCAGGAGGGCGGGTGATGGGTTGAGCAGAGCTGCAGCAGAGATCGTTGCTATAGCTGCTGGGGCTAAACAAACCCTCCCCGGAGCTCTGTCAGACAGAGGAACGTCCCTGGGCTGGTTTTTCCTGCAGTGTATCCCCAAGATAAACCCCCACTGCAAAAAGCTGTGGGGCAGGGATGGCTTGTGCCCCTCCCCACCAAGTCATATTTCTGAGCCACAGGAAAGCAAGTTGGAAGTGAGGGGCTGCAGGTTTATCCAAGCCCTGCTACTGGTCCTAGCTGCAGGGGAGATCTGGCTCCAGTGTTGGGGTTGCTCAGCCCAAATAGAAACATCTCACAGCTCGTGGCTTTAGGAGATTTCCTAAAATCTCAGGTCCCAGAGCCTTGTGGTCCCATTTGTCAAAGCCAGTGGGATACGGGTCTGCTCCTGCCCCATGGCTCATGCTCTCAGTGCCTCTGTTTCCCAGCCTCTGGGGCTGCAGTTCTGAGCTGGGAGATATTTGGGGATACTCAGCCCAAACGCAGTCTCCTCAGGAGACAGCAAAGGTCACTCAGACAGGGGCTACGAGGGGAAAGATGTGATGAGGATTCCCTGCTACCTTCTACAGGACTTTGGCAATCCAGGGCTCTGGGACATCCCAAGCCAGAGGCAATTCTGCCTTTTTTTCTTGAGGCACACACCTTGTTGATCCCCGGTGAACTTTCAGCAGCCACAACGCCCTGTAGCAATGAGATCTGCAGTTTACAGGCTGTTGCTTTGTACTGTCTTCAAGCAGCTGCCAGGTCACCTCCTGGGGAAGTGGGCAAACAAGGGTAGGGCGGAGGCTGGCAGGATGCACTTCCCCATCAGAGCAGCTCGCTCCTCTCTGTTCTGCCTCTGTGATTGGAACTTACTGAAAGGTCCTTTCAACCCATGCCAGAAAGCACCTGGAGGGGCTGGGAGGCAGCTGCAGCATGTCCCTGTGGGGCTGACCTATGTCACCTGTGCCTGGGGCAGCTCCAGGACACCAGAACAAACCTGGGGAGGTGTTTTTGCAGTGAGTCTGGGATAGTTTTGGATGTCAGGCTTGGATCACACAATCCTAGCATGGTGGTGGTTGGAAGGGACCTCTGGAAATCATCTGGTCCAACTGTCCTGCTCCAGCAGATCACCCAGAGTAGGGGTCCCAGGGTAGAGTAGAGCAAGAGGAGAACCTCATTTGACCTGCTGGCCATGTTCTTTTGAATGCACCCAGTGGGATGGGACCTCCAGGGCTCTGCAGTGCATCTTGTCTGATGGGGGCAACCCTGACAGTGCACCACAGGTTTGGGGTCTCCACTGGTGGAGAAAGAAGGTCCTTCCATCCCATGGGATGTCCATGTGAAGGCTCTCAGGGACATCTCCCTATCCACAGTCAAGGCAGAGTGGCCAGGGCTATCCCTCAGCCCTGCTGGTGCCACCTGAGATCTGGTCTCCATGATGCCCGTGGCATAGCACTGGGTCCCCTGGCTCTGGCCCAAGGCGTCCTGGACCACTTGCCCAGGGATGCAATGACCAGCCACTGCTCTCCCCCATGGAAACCCAGGCAAGGCTTGGCAGGAGCACAGATCAAGTGCACCAGAGTCTGGCTCCAGGCTCCTGCTCTCCCCAGCCACCAGTCACTCCCAGGATGCTCATAAGGGGCTTTGGGTCCAGTAGACCAAAACCAGCTCCTGTTTTCTATTTATCTCCCCCTGGCCAGAGAGCTCCATGTGTCCGAGCTCATCTCAGGACACACTGTGGCTGCCAGTGGCGCATCAGCACAAAATAGTTAAGCCCCAACAAACTCATTGCACCAAAAAAGTCTTTTTCCCCCTCAGACCAGCCCAACTTCCCACTGCCCTCAGGTATATTCCCTCCATCTCCATCAGCTGCATTTCCCCAGGATGTTCTTCTGGGTGGTTATTTCCATCAATATTACATCCCAAATCCGCCAGCCACCAGTAGCACAGATCTGGGAACTTTTCCCAGGAGCCCAGCCTGCAGCCAAGCAGGAACAGATCGCTCCAAAAACTCTTGTTCTGCCCCAAAACAGCACTGGAGCCCCCCCGCATATGTCAGGGCATTCTGAGGCCGGCTACCTCAGCCTCCAGCCATTGGCTCTAGTCAGGCTATTTTCTGCTTGATTAGATTTTACTCTGTGTTCCTAATTTCTCCAAGCCCCTCCGGATTATTTCTCTGCCTTTTGTTACAACTCCCAAATTCCCATTATTTGCACATTTAATTACCGCACTGATTACCCCCTGCTTCTGGCAGAGCCTGCCTTGCTCTGAACAGAGCCCCTGCATCAGTCATGCTGGTGCTGATATTGTTCTCAACTGAAGGAACGATTCAAGTGCTGGGGAGAAGGGCTGAGCAACATAAGGAAATCTTCTGCCAGTGGTGGGACAACCAGGGTGGGCAGAGGACCTGATCTGAATGTCTTCAGACCCCCATGGCAGCCTTAGCCCCTTAGTGGGTGTTAGTAAATGTCCTGAGGAGAGGAGAGGAGAGGAGAGGAGAGGAGAGGAGAGGAGAGGAGAGGAGAGGAGAGGAGAGGAGAGGAGAGGA
>JANIJG010016093.1:0-13213 GCA_024611175.1 Megaceryle torquata
CATCCCTGGCACCATCCCAGGTGAGGTTGGCCAGGGCTCTGAGCAACCTGCTCTAGTTGCAGATGTCCCTGCTCAGTGCAAGGGGTTGGATGAGATGCGCTTGAAAGGTCCCTTTCAATCCAAACAAGTCTATGCTATTGTAGCATCCCTCCCTGCTCTCACCACCTTCTGCCTCTTGCCCACTGCACCCCGTGCCCTGGGCATGCTGCAGGCAGGGCCCAGCCCCTGGTTTGGGCAGGGGGTTGGGCTGTGGTCACATCAGTGGGGGGGCTGAGGTTCTGCTCACCCAGAGGGAAGGTGGTTGAGCATCCCCTGGGCAGAGTGAGCTGGCCTTTCTTGTGCCCAGTGGCCACCAGAGCAGTGGGGAAGGGGGACCCCCCCCCAGCTTTCCTAGGAGTGAACTTGCTCACCCTGCGCAGAGCCAGTGCTGCCCCCAAAACCCCCATCCCGGTGGGTGTGGGCCTCTGAAGGACCCTGACCCTGCAGTGTGGAGGGGTGATGTGATGGGGGGGGTGGAGGACACAGCCCGGCCGTGTCGTCCCCCCCACTGCCGCATCACCCCCGCTGCCTCATCAATAGGCAGCAAACCCCATTTCCGCACCGTTGCCATGGAAACCGACGGAGCCGCCGCTATTGGCGGCCCGGGGCGCGGCGCGGCCCCCCCCGGGGTGCACGGACCGGCTTAATATTGATGACTCGGCAGCGTCTGCGTCGGGGGCTGCCCGAAGCCACGGTGAGGGGCTGGCAGCTCCCCCGGCCCCTCCGCTACGTCATCCCGGTCCGGGCGGGCAGCGGGCATGGGGCCGGGGGTGGCAGGGGGATGAGAGTAGCAGGCAGCGGGCATCAGCCTTTGTACGGTGTGTAGTGGGGAGGGGGGGTGGGGGGTGGCAGCCGGCGGATCCAGGCGGGGATGGAGCCTCCCCCAGCGCAGAGATGCTGCTGCCGCCGCCTCCGTCCCCACCGGGAGGGAACGCGGCCCGGGCTGCTCTCGCCGCCGCGGCTCTGATGCCTTCGGGTTTTCCGTGCCGGCTCCTGGAGCCACGGGGAGCCCTCGCCGGCAGCGGGTGAGCCCAGCGCCCTGCTCCAGCCATGCAAGAGCCGGAGCCGGAGCGAGGGGTGCCCGCTGCGGCCCTGCCGCAGCCGGTAGCGGGGCAGAGCGATGCCCCGGCAGCGGGAGATGCCGTCCCCGCGGCCTCCGCCTGCCCGGAGGACTTGGACACGCGTAAAGGCGTCGGGGGTGACGGTGACAGGGAGAGCTGCCAGCTGTCCCCGCAGCCGGAGGGGGCCGGAGCACCCCAGTCCCGGGAAGAGTCCCCGGGGATCCTCCGCGGTGCCCCTGCAGACCCTCATCGGGTTCGCTCCGCACCGGAGCTCGTTAGGCCGCTGCGAGCGATGGATGGGCTCGGACGCGACCGGACAGACAGACCCTCCCAGGTAAGGCGGCTGCCGAGGTGCGTTTGCTGGCAGGAGGGGTGCGGCGGTGCGTGGTTTTGGGGGGGAAGAGAGGTCGGGGCATCGGGTGGATGTCGCCTTGGTACGAGACGGGCATGGGAAATAACTGCTTGGCTGTGGCTGAGCCACCCACAAAAGCTTCCCAGTGGGGCTGGGAGCTGTCAGAACTGCTGCCCCTCACCAGTAATGCAGGAGAAGGAGCCTTTGCTGCCCTTCTGCAGGGACTTCCAGCTGCCTCTCCCCTAGCTGGTGTGGGGTCTCGCTGGAGCCCTGATGGGACCAGCTCTGGGCAAAGCCCAGCTGGTGCAGATGCAGCCCCTGCACCAGCAAAAAGCCCTCCCTGCAGCATCTCCTTGCACTGGCAGCATCAGTGGCTCTGCAGGTAGTGGCAGGGACATGATTCACTGCCACCCCCTTCCAGAGCACCCCATCTCTGCTCAGGTTAACCTGGGAGGGCTTGGGGTACCTGCACTGCAGGGGGAACCTGCCCCTGCAGGCAGCACCAGGGCACTTCGAAGCAATGCAGTGCCCGGCCCCTTGCAGCATCTCTATAAAACAGCCCAAACAGCTCCCTCAGTCTCACTGCCTCATTTCAGGTCACAAAAGTTCATCCTGCTTAGGACAGTTTGCCCTCCTTTCCCATGGGTAAAGTCAGCCACCTTCCTGGGATCCTCTGGGCTCTGTGGTAGCTCCCTGGTGCTTTTAAAATAGGAGAGAAATCATCTCTTGGCCTGTTGTTCTTGAGCACAGGAGAGAAGAGGTTTAGCAGGATGTTTTTAAGACAAGTCTGTGCTGTCCTGCTAAGCTTGGTTGGAGAGCAGGTTGGACCAGCCTGCAGGAGAAATGGTGCTGCTGGTAACCCACCAGGAGGGGGAAAATGGTTTTTAGGGAAAGGCCACACTGCACCTTGGTCTGTCTCTGCCCACAGCCCCTGGCTGTTCCAGGAGCACCTCAGCCAAAAAAATGGAGCAACAGAGTGGGCAGCTTTTGTGCTCCCCCTCCCCTTTTTCCATCCATCCTGAGAATCAAATCAGTTGCCATCCAGTTTCCCTTGGTCCTTGAGCTGCTTTCAGTGTTTCCCCATGATCCTGGGGGCTCCTGGCTTGGTAGGTAACTAATATTTCCCTTCCCACTCCCATGGGGTGGTGGCAGCATCATGGCAGTATCATCATAGTACCAGTGTACCAGAGCAGTACTGCGGTGGTGGTTTCATGATGGTATCAGAGCCGTGGTACTTTGCTGTATTGTGGTAGTACTGTGATGTTACTGTGGTGGTGCTGGTTGTACCATGGCAGTATCATCCTTAACATTGAGGGTCATCCCCCCCAGAAATGTGTCTTTTCCTGGGGGGGGGGAAATCCAGCATTTCATCCTGAAGTGTCTTTAGTGATGTGAAAGGCTTCCAGTTTAGACTCAGGAGGGAGCTCAGCGCTGCTGTCTTTAGCAGGTGCTGGTGCTGCGGGGCTGTGGAAGCCACATCTTCAAACCTACTTTCTAGGGAGCAAAGTGCTGTGTTATAGCTGGGGATGAGGGGACAGCTCCCCTCCAAAAGCACAGCTCCTCTTGGCCAGGCTGGAATGAGCACTACGGATGCCGTGTGTCCTGCTGCCAGAGCTGGGCTTCCCTTAGGACATCTGTCCTTGGGATGTCAGTGCTGCATTATGCAAAGAGGACAGCTGCCTCCAGGGAGTAATCTCCTAGTGTGGGGAAGAGCCTCCTGAGGGCTCATCGCTGACAGAATTGATTAAAGATGTTGATGTTATGATGAAGCTCTTGTCGTGTGTCCCAGCCTCTGCCACTATTGCTCTGCCATTCCCTCGGGGACAGTGCACGGGCAGAGGTTAAGACTGTCTGTAGGTCAAGCTAATCTCAGCTTTCTTGCTCAGGTCACTCCTCAGTGCTGAGAGTGGAGAGCTGTTGCCCTTCTCCCATTTGGGAGCTGGCAAGGGATCTTTGGAGTTAGAGAGGTGGGCTGGGGGGAGATGCACATGGAGCCTCCTGTCCAGCTCCTGCCCTGAGCAGAGCTGGGAAGGGTTGCTCAGGGCCTGACAAGGCAAGTGTTGAATATCCCTAGGGGCTGGTATCCCACCACTTCTCCAACCCCGTCTTAAAGCTGCAATGTTCTCATGGAGAAGAACATTCTCCATAGGTCTGGTGGGAATTTCCCTTGTTGTGACTCATGCCCACATCTTCCTGCCCATTTGCTGTGTCTCTGCATCCTGCAGTGCACTTCAGGGTTTCCTGGCTCCTCTGCAGAATGTGTCCCACCATGTCACCACTGAATAATGCCACCTGGGGGCTTGCTGTCACAAATGTATTCTTGGTCATGGGCCTTTGGAATAGCACTGGTCTTGCTTTCCAAAATTCCTGTGTGGACACAGGAGGTAAGAAATGACTTTCCTGCTGAGAATCTCCAGGCACTGAAGGTGTGGGGTCCCAGTCAGACTAATGAATATCAGAGAAGGGAAAAAAAACCCAAGTTGTCTGTGTAGTAAGAATGGGGTTAAAATGGCACAAATACAGTCTGGCTGGAAATTGGAAAGTTCCCATAATGCGGTCAGATGGATTTTAGAGCACATCCCACAAGAGCTCAGTTGTCTGTCTGTTATGGGATGCTGCTCCTGTGGGATCTGCTTTGGTCCTGAAAAACCAGGATGGCTTGGGAGCAGGTTGCTGAAGTGAAGGCTGGTGCCCTAAACTGAAGGAGGGGAGAGGAAAGTCATTAAATTTTGGCATATTCCCTGCATCTTTCACTTCCAGGATTATTTGCCATGTTCCATCCCCACCCCAGCTCTCCAGTTGTGCTTAGGGAAGGGATAAGCTCAGCAGCTGACCTGTCCCTGTTGTGGCATCTCATGAGCTGCATGAAAAAGGAGCACAGCTGGGTACTTGGGGTTGGCTATTTTGACTACCTCTCAATCTTGAGAGGTTGCTTTGGACCTGAATTTCTTAAAAGCCAAGTTGTGGCTTCCCCTGAGGTCAGATGGAGCTGAGGATATTCAAGAAATATGTAAAACCCAACAGAAAATGCTTAAACCAAGGAGCCTCCCAGTCAGTAGCAATTTAAATATCCACAAAAGAACCTGTTGCTGTGAGTGGGGCTTAACATGAAGCATGGATAGAGTAGGAATTATAAAATGCTGGTAGAGATCCTCCATGTCCAGTGCTCAGCTCAAGCTGCATTTAACAATAAGCTTGGTGCCTTTTGCAGGAATTTGTGGCCTTTCAAGAGCTTCAAAATTTCCATTGACAGAGATGGAAAACCATTTAATATCTGAGGGTGTGTAGAGCTGTACCCTTGACTAGAAAGGGTAGGTCAGTGGCATAAAAGATAGCACTAGGGTGAGAAGACCTTCCTGGGCAGCCAGTTCTTGCTCATATAGACAATATTTCCCACAATCGCCATTAGAAAAAGATTGTGCTCCATATTACTTAAAACCTTGAATTTTTCTTGGCTCGGCAATGCTCAGCCTCATGCCAATGACTTGGTGGTGTTTTCTGCAAGCACAATGAATGTACAGCCAACCTCAGATAGCTGCCTGCCCTGAAGAGCCAGCGTGACTGTATCTGTGGGACTGAAGAGAAGAAAAGGCAAAGCAGGACTGTATGGAGGGGAAGGTTAATTTTCATTTTAACTGCCTTTCTAAGTAGACTCATTCTATCTACAAAGGCACGTCCATATGGCTTGGCCAGGTCACTTGGGTGGGACATGGAGGATGAGGAACACCAGCCATTGCCTCTTCACTGTGTTCTTGGCTACTCTGGACTGGTTTTGGGGCAGGGCTGCCACACCAGCTGGGTGTTGGCTGTTACTGCATTGTCGTCTTTCACCTCAGCATCTTTCTCATTTTAACCTCTGAATTTTTGGCAAGGGGACTCGCCAATGTCTTTGCTTCCTTGTTTTGGGTGTCCTATGGCTGTAGTCTTCCTTTCTGCTGGAATAACATGAAGAGAAATGGCACGTGCAGTGCTGGCAGCCTTGTTGCCCTCCTCCTGCTGTGAGTGCAGGCTTTCTGCATCCCAGCCATCTGCTCAGCAGTTCTGGGAAAATACCCTTCTGGGCAGCAGTTTGTAAGTCTTGTGCTGCTCTTACCATTCACGTTTCTCTATTGACCCCTGAACAGCACCTCTGGCTCTTGTGAGTGGTGCAAGGGGATGATTTTTCCTCCTCCATCTCTTAGCTACTTGTTAAAGCCACTGGAGATTTGGGGCTTCTTATTCCAGGACAAAATCCTGTAATTGCCCCAGATGAGCTCTTGTTTTATTAAGAGGTGCAAGAAACAGTTCTCCGTGTGGTGGAGTCTGGGCAAACTTCCAAGGTGGAAGAGCACATCTGTCTCTTCAGAGCTGACCATGGTATGTAATCCAGCCTCTTCACTCAATAAAACCAAACTCATGACGGCCACAAATGCTGCTGCTGAGGCTCTGACATGGGAAGGAGACCTGGTATTAACTTTGCAAGCTTTGATCCTGTTAGAGGGCAGTGGCACTTGGGTATGAGTAGGGGGTTTACTGAACTGCAGCTCAGTGGCTTTCCAGGGCAAAGCCCTGACACAGCTCAGGGCTGCTCTCTGCAGACAGTCACTTTGCTCCCAAGTGCATTTGTCAGTACCAAAGCCTCACACCTTTCTAGGGAGTGTTTCTTTGGATTAGAGTTTCTGTTACAAGAAAGATGAGATCTGAAGAACAATCATTCCTGCTCCAGCCATCAAAATACCAAACCTGGAAAGAGCTAAATTTTATCACTCTTCCCTAGGGTTTTCTTTTTTCTCTTGGGGTTTCTTTTTTTAATGCTACAAACTACAATTATCTGACAGGTTGCGTCCAAAAAGAGGGTCCAGATGCTCCAGGAAGACCTTGGGGTTGCCTGGACCTGAGCCTGCAGTGCTGGGAGCTGCAGCCTGACCTTTGCTCAGACCTAAATGACAACAAGCCCCAACAATTGCTACAGAAAGCCAATGCCCATGTCTTAGCTCAAATAATTCACAACACTTGTGAGTATGCAAGAAGCAGAGGTTGCAAAGTCTTTCTGTGTTTGCTCCGAAGATGTTAACACATTTACTTCCCACTTCTACATTTCACTTTTATTTCAAGTGTAAATACTGTTGCTTGTGTCTGCTTCTCTGATTTGATTGCTCAGCAGCACGCAGAAAAATCTCCCACGGGGGCAAAAAGGTAGCTTGGCTGTCCTGGCTCCTGATCAAGCACCTGAATTTTACAACCAAACTATAGGTTTTATGGCATATAGCTTGGCTTTCAACCATTTCTAGGCTGTGCAATGAAAGAGATGCCAGTAGTGTCCCACAACTGTGGTTAGGATGGAGCTCAGTTGTGCTTTACAAGAGTGGGGCTAGGAGTTAGGCCAAATCTTTCTGAAAGATGACAAGGGAGAAGCTTGTACCTCCGTGTCAAAGTGGTAGTTGGCAGAACAGGCTTTGTGGGTGTTTCTTGTCCTATGAAATTCAGGTGTCTTTCTCACAAGGTGCACAGGTGAGAAAGGACCCCACAAGGGACACAGTGTGACCCAAGGATAGGAAGGTGCTGATGCTGTCGTAGTTGAGGAGCTTGCTTTGCACAACCTCATGCTGCAGGTTATCTGGTAACTCGGATGGCTCATATCCCAGCAATCACCAGCTGTGGTTTCTGGCTGCACGCATCCTGGGTTTGCAAAACAATTTGTGTTTAATGCGGGGAGAGGTTGGGTCACAGCTGGGAAAGGCCTGTCTGGGGCCACACACCGTCATGCTTCTGCTTTTGGCAGGTAACAGCCATCTGGAAGGAGTATGAGATATAGGTCTCTGTACCACACTGGAGAGCCAGCTGAGAAGCAAATCAAGGGCTGATGATACCAGCAGCTGTCCAGGCAGATGAGCACCTTTCCCCTGCAAGAGTCCCTGCTGGGTCCACCCCGGGAGGACTGCTTACTGTGGGTGTCTGTGCGGGGCTCTGTGGTGAGGGGACAGGCTGGTCTGGGGGCAAAGGAAAAGGTTTTCTCCAAATCCTCCATCCCTCTCAAGTGACTGCCCTGGTTTGTGTCTGATTGTGAAGGAACGTGTGTGTGCTGTGTCAGGAGTGGTTCAGAGCTGCCTTTCCAGCAGCCGCGTGGTATTGCGGTGTCATTTTCTCTCGTCTGTTTGCAAAACCTCCTGCATTTTGGGTTTGCTGTCAAAGGTGAGCAATTGTGCCGCACTGCACACTGGGCCTGGCTGCAGCCTTGTATTTTGGAGCGCTGATGCTCTTCCTTAGAGTTTATTTTCTGCTCACATCCCTCCTTGTCTCAGTTTTGCAGAAGCATTAATTCCTCCCTGGTTGGGGAGGCTGGAGAAGCTGAGCTCATCAAAGGACAGACAAGCCAGGGTGGTCAGGGCTGCTGAGCTCATTTTTCTCCTCCTGGAATAGCTGGGTTTGTTTTCCTAGGGAAGATGATGGTGCTTTCATAAGAGGCTTTTAAAGATAGAGAGGACCTGAATTTGCGAGGCTCCAATTTTAGCTGCGTATCTCACTTTAAACACTGAGGAGCATGTAAAGAGCTGGCAGCGGTCAGAGGGTGTGCAGGAGAAGAGAGCTGGGGAAAGTGTAAGAAAGAGCAAATATACAGAGAATGTTCCCCAGAAATTCTCTTAATATCTTGCAATTTGTGGCTCCAGCAGTCCCCACGCTGGAGGCACTTATCTTTGAAGCTAATAGCCTTGGATGGATTTTTTCTTCCGTGAATTTGTTACGTAGGGCGATAAAAATCAGATAAATGAGGAAATCACATAAATAAGGGCAAGTAGTAGGCTGGATGAGAGACAGGCAGTGGGAGAAAATGCTGACTCATGGAAAAGGGAGGTGGCAACACACAGGGCAAGGAGCTGGTGGGGAAGTGCCATGAAGTCAACGGAAGAACAGAGATGTTTGTCTGAAACCAGGAACCTGGCTCAAAATGAAGGAAGCAGAACAAGTGCTGTGGGCCACAGACTGCCTGTCAAAGGACTGGCAGAATCCTCATGGCTGCATCCTGGGCAGGTCTCTTGCTTCTCCCATACCTTTAACAAACATATCCCCTTTAACCCAGCTGGGATGATGCTCGCCGAGGCGTGAGGGATGCTCGCTGCGCTGGCAGTGGGTGAGTTTTGCTCTCGCTCACTGACCGAACAGGAGGTGATGCTATTTTTGTCTTGCTTTTTGACATGCAGTGAGGGCACTGCAGAAGAGCAGCTATGGAAAATAACTTTGTTCTGTGAGGGAGCCCAGTCCTCTGAAACTGAATGGAAGAGGAGAAAATGGATTGGCAGTGGTGGGTTTCATTTCCAAGTGGTGATGTTTGAGAAGTTAAGGCAACTAATTGCCAAAGCCAGCTGGAACAAACAGCTAAAGGGCTTTGACATGGTGGAGGCTTGGTGACAATGCTTTCAAGTGAAGGAGAAGTAGTGGGTTTCACATATCCAAGACAGCAGGAGACCTGGTATTACACCTGAGAAGTAGGTCTGCAAAGTGTCTGCAGTGGGGGGAGGGTTGGTTTCCAGAGACTGCTTTTGTGGAGCAAACCCAGTGGCTGGACCTACATCTGCTGCAGGTGGGCAAGTCACAGCAAGGACGTCTTGAAATTCTGTACTTTTTACATATTTTGAAATTGCATATATGTTTTAAAGTCAGTCATGTTTCCAAAGACCACCTGAGACCTCCTGCTCATGGGGCCACCTGGTGCATTCCTGCTCTCTGTCTCACTCTCTGCAGGGATTTGAAAACAAGGCTGGGCTTGGACTTTGGCATGTTCCCCAGGGCTGGCGTGGGGGAAGCCCTCTTGGCTGGTCTATGCCAAGCTGTGCCACGAGGCACCATCAGCCTGAGCCGCATTGCAGAGCAGCCGCTGCAGGCAGCGTCTGTCGTTCTCGCCACAGTTTGATTTACTGTCCCCCCAAATGGCTTCCTGCAAGTTTTCCGCAGGACTTTAAAGACTCTGCTGGGTGCTCCAGGGGGATTTTGCCTGCGTGACCCATTTAGCAGCCTGGCTGGGCCCCTCTCGCTGCAAATGCTGCTGCAGCTCTCCTTTGCTTTTGGAAGTTTTCAGGTGAAAAAGCAGCAGCTTTCTGGCAGCTGCCCTGCTGAGGCTTTTCTTTGTCTGCTCATTATCAATGCATCCTGAAGAAACTGTATTTTGGGCTCCACCTGCCAAAAGAGATGACAGATGATGACTATTTCCCTGTACTGGGAGGCTTCAAAGCTGTGTGCCTGCTGCACAGGGGGGCTGTGCTCTGCACTCCTCCCTCAGCATCCCTGCTGCTTCTCTGCTCTCATAGTGGTTTTAGAAGATGTCTCCTGTGGCCCGAGAACATGTCACTTGGGTTAATTTTTTAGTGGCCGAGGATGCTTCTGATCTGGGGTATGTGACTGCCTGGGCACCCTTCTGGCTGCCTTGTGGTATCAGCTCTGCCTTGGCTCCTGACAACTCCAGCTCACTGAAAACCTCCCTGGCCAAGGGATGCTTTTGGATTTTGGCTCCTGCTGGCACTTCTGCATGTCTTTATCAAGACAAGTTGCTCTGGGGGGAGCATCTGTGCCTCTTCCCCATAACCATTTCTTCCAGCTCCCTTAAAAAAGCACCAGCCATGGTGGCCACAAGCGTGGCCTGCAGTGAGGCTGTACCATGCAGCGTGGGATCCTTAAGGAACAGTGGAGCGGTTAATAAATTAAAAGCTATTTCATTATAGGAAATGAATGTTTAATGAGCGTGGGATGACGTCTAGACAGTTCTTTGGTTCCAGGCTCTACATGGTATTGGAGGAGGGTTCAGCTGATGCAGCCGGCACCGGCTCAGTGCCAGGGGGAAGGTTTGGCAAAGCTTTCCTGGGCAGTGAGGTCCCTTTGTGGGACAGACATCCTGGCACAGTAAGGATCTCCTGTCTCCTCGTCTTCGTGCTGCAGATGCCCCTCGTGCCTCTCTGGGCAAAGCCCCAAGGAGCTGCGGCCGCAGCAGGACGTGCTGGCAGCAGGGAGGCTTGGCTGTGTGCCTGGCTCCAGCCTGGAGAGACAGCCACACTCTCCTGCTCCAGGGGTCCTGCAGCACCCAGGGAACTGGAAAGGTCTCTGCATGGTGTAGGAAATTCCAGCCTTTGCCATGTCATGGGATCTGGAGTAATGGCACGAAATCTGGGCTGAACTGGGGGCAGATTGGTAGGGTGGGGGTGAGTGTTTGTGAGTCTTTGCATCCTGCCCTGAGTTTGTGATTTTTTGCATCTTGAATGTAGGTTTGCAAAAGCCCCCCTGTCATGCTAGAAGTGTCAATTGTCCCCCGAAGAAACCTGGTGCTGACAAGGTCAGAAGTCCTGGCTGCCTGATGGGGAAAGGCAGGAGCAGCACATCAGTGTCTGTGCAAGAGCTCTGCAGCTCCTGTCCCTGGTGCTGAGGTTGCCGGCTGGGTTTGTTTGGCCTGTCTCAGTGCAAGTGACCACAGACAAGAAGCTTGAGGCCTCTCAGCAGCGGCAAGGAAATGGAAATAATGCATTTTGACTTCACCCCGGGGGCTGCCTGCTTCGCTTTAGAGATGGAGGCAGTGAACCAGCCCAAGGTGCTGCCAGGCATGGTACAGGAGATGCTAGTAGGATCCCCTTGCACCCACCCTGCTCTGTTCCCCCATCAGCACCCACAGCATCCCCTGTGTGGGTGCCCAGCCTGAGGAAGTGTTTTGCTGTTTCTGGAGCTTGTAATGGGAAAAATATTCTCAAATTTGTTCCTTCTCTTCAGTTTAAATTTCCCTCTTAGTTTAAAACCATCACCCCTTGTCCTGTCACAACAGGCTCTGCTAAAAATGTTGTCCCCATCTTTCTTGCAGCCCCCCTTTAAGTACTAAAAGGCTGCACTAAGGTCTCCCTGGAGCCTCCTCTTCCCAGTGGTGTCCTGGGAAGGTTGCAGCCATTTGGCTCCACGGGCAAAGACTTGAGGGCAGGCCCTGCAAGACCAGCCCGGCTGCTGGAAAAACATCTGGCCTGGCCTATCTGAGGTGTGTGTCCTGCTGTTGTGTGGCAGCTGTGAAGCAATAGCTTGGCTATGAGCTTTGCTAAGGCACAAAAATACTTTCTGGGAGCTTGCTTCGGCAGCGAGCTGCTCTGAGCAGGAAGCAGTAACCACAAAGCTATATATACAGCTCCCGGCAGAGCTGCTGCTGCTTTTGATGTGACAAAATTAAGGTGGTGTTTTGCAAAGAAGCCCAGCGTGGTGCCTCCTCCTTCCGGAGCCAAGGCTGACACAGAAAGGGCAAAGCCTGGGACTGGGTTCCTGGGCCAAACCAGGGGAGCTGGGACCAGGAGATGGGCAAGGAGCTTGTCACCTTCAAAAGCCATGTGCTGCTGGAGGCTGCCGGGTCCCTGAGGTGTGGGGAGCAGCGCATGTGTCTGGGGTGTCATGGCTTGTACTCTGCCCCCCTGGCTCTTGAGCGGTTTAGGTGGTACCATGGCAAAATGCAAGTGGCTGGGGATGATATGGGGGTCTGGGCAAGTGGAAAGTATCTTTAAAGCTATGGAGAGGCTAGCTGTCATCCACATGTGAGGTAGCCTGTCCCCAAAGACCACTTGTCCCCAAGAAGAGACACAGCCCCTTGTTTCCTCTTGAATCAGCCTACCTATCCCAGATTGCCCTTTGCTGCCTGCAGCCTGATCCTGCCAGGTTCCTGCTGTGGGGCTAAGGTGGGAGGGCAGCCACAGTCCCTCTGCCCCTCACCCTGGGCAGGTGAAACCCCTGCCCTGCCTCTCCGACGATGTTTTGCAGAGCGGGGCTGACTACAGCTTCCTCGTGAGCCAGAACACGAAGCTCCTGAGTGCACTGGAGGACCTGCGGCACCGCTGCTCCAGCCTGGCCGAGGAGAACAGCTTGCTGGTGAGCAGAGGATGTGGCTGGGTGCTGGGCCAGCATGGGATGCTCCATGAGGAGGGAATCCCAGCTGGGGTGAGCTGCCTTCTGCTGCTGACTCCAAGAGATGCCGGCACGTGTGATTGCCTGGGCAGGGCAAAAGGGAAAAGGGCATGGGTGCTGTGGGTCCCATGGGTGCCTTTGCACTGCACCCATTGTTGGCTTGAGCAGGACCCCTTCCTTGTGATGCAGAGCAGAGCCAGGATGCTCTGTTCCCCTCTCTGCCATCTTTGTCTGGTAGAAACCACAAGAGGCTTTAAGGCAGCTGCCCATGAGTGCAGGCAGAAAGCAAGGCAGCAGTGAGCTGAAGGCAGGGGAGGGGGAAGTTGCTCTTGTTTCTTCTTTAAATGGAAAAGCAGAAACACTGATTCACTTTGCCTCAGCTTTGGGTGCCAGTGCACTACTGCCCCCTTCTCCCATGGGTACTCAGCACCTGGCTCCTCCACAGCTGCACCTCCAGCACCCAAAGCCAAGTCAGGCTGTCATAGCCTGGGCAGACCTTTCTGCCCCACTTGCCTATCCCTGGCTCCCCAGGCCCATGGTGGGCAGCCAGGACCCTCAGGAAATACAAAGAGGTGATGGTCCTTTCTTACATCCTCCCTGGAAAGCATCAGCCCTGCAGCCTGAGGATGTTGCCATCCTGGGACCCTGAAATTTTGATTGCTCAGCATTTCAGATTTATGTCACCAAAGTCAAAATGCATATTTTAGATAATTTTCTTACACTAAAAGCATAAATCCAGTATGACCTGCACACTCGGGGTTTATCCCTTATCAGTCATAAGCATTTAGCAGAGCACTATAGTGTAAACTCTCAAGTCTTATTCTCAAAAAATCAGCCTTGGTCTTCTGGCTGAAGAAAAGCAGTGAAAGCA
>JANIJG010016094.1:0-29513 GCA_024611175.1 Megaceryle torquata
CCAGTTTGCGGAGCTCAGCATTTGCTTTCACCTGACTGGAAGCTTTTTGGCTCCCGACACCGCCACGCACTTCCCCACTCTTTTTTTTTCAGTAGGTTGTATGTAAACATTCCACTAGTTGTACCTTTACTAAAATACTTAAAGATGATGCAGACGTTCTTTTCTCCTGGAGCATGACCTTGACATGACATCACTGTAGACACATTTAGGTCCTCGCTCACAAAGTTTGTACATGTTCTTGCAGGAATTTACATTCATGCCATCAGAACAGAGTAACAGATTTTTACATTTGAAAGCATTGAACTGAGAATGTGGTTTTTCAAGTATAGTGGAAGAACTGAGGGCTGGGATTTTGAAAGGTGCTCATGGCATCAGGCACCCAAAGCGTATGGAAACCCGAGAGGACCTGAGCACTTTCTTCCCTAAGACTTTGAAAATCCCACCCTTCATTACATTTCCTTAGTCAGATACAAAACACATGAAAGCAACATGGTATGAGAGTGACCCCAAGGCCAGCATCACCCCTACCAAGCTCAACACAAGGCCCATCTGTAGCTCATGGAAGCCAACAGGTGTCTTCTGCAAGGATCCTGGGCCACCCAGATACACCACTACACACCTGTTTGGTTCACAGTGGAGTCACACAGAGGCATGTTTTCATGGTTGCATACAGTACTGCTTGTAGGAATGAACAATCAATGAAGGAGTCATGGTCAGGTGGCTAGCTCTTTGGCTTATCTGGAGCAGACAAGTGCAAACAGGGTATTGTACTTCAGAAGCAATGAATACAAGGAAAAATATATTGTGTTTCATCATTGACTAGCAAAACTGTTTTAACTGCAAAGATCCAAGGATGAATGTTGTGTCAGGACGCAGAGCATATTATAGTTTGGCTAATAAACAAATAGTTTGGCTAAATAAAACAAATCAAGCTGTGCATCCTCCCCACACTTCTCACACACATTTCCAAGTTATAATCAGACACTGACTGTTGCACCCTTAGATTAGTCACTTGAAGAGGTACCATATTTTGTGGGTTGATTTCATTGATGTAAGGTGTCTATGGGCTCTCTCTCAAGTTCAGAACAGAGAAACCAAGGATGTAAATTTATCCCTGATGTGTTTATGAATGAAAGAATCAAGCAATTTTTCAAGTGGAAGTAAATGCAAGTCCCATCAAGGACACATTGTAGAGCAAGAAAATCCACTACAGCATAGCCATGAAGACATGGAACTGTGGTTAACAAATAATACTAAATATCAGATGTCTGAGTAATTCAAGTGTCTCTACAGCAAAAACTGAAACTAACAGCAACACCTTATCTTTGAAGGTCCTTTAACTCCTAGTGAGTTGGGGTAGCACCTGGTTAGTTCAAACCCTAACCAAAAAGGGCTTGAAAAATTGTCTCTCATATGTCAGGAATGATACCACCACTTAAGAAAGTTTTCAAGGACACAGTCAGGTATTCCAAGAAAAAAACAGATCAGAATAAGCAGCTGAATGAACACATTCAGATAGTGTGTATATTACAGGTAAGAACATCAAGGGCAAATTCTTTTTAAATTCTGCATTCATCTATGTGAAATCCAGCAGATTTCTTCATGGAAGAGCATCTCCACACAAGCAGATGAGTCTTATAACCTACTGGAAATCTTGGAAGGATATTTGCACCTATTGTTTACCAGCTAGAATCTTGCCAGCTCAAAACAAACTAATGGCCTGCTGGCATACTCCCATTTTGGGATCAATCCTGTTTCTGATGAAATTGATGGAAAGCTCCCACTTGCTTCACCAGGAAAGCAATCATGGTCTTCACTAGTAAGATTAAACACTTTGTGAGCATCCCTATTTAGTTAAATTATTTTAACAGGTTTCCACTGTTACAACATTCTAGCAGAAAAGCTCAGGTAACTACTGAAGCTAACTAAGGAATCCACTACCCACCCCAAAATATAAAGTCAGCACACAAGAAGCAGCCAAGCTTGGGAAACCATTTTCACTGGTTAAACGACACACTGTATGAGGGCAAAGTGGAACTCATCTGCTCACCTTTCCCAGTAAATGTATCCTCCACAGCTACATAAGAATTTCTTCACCTGATTACTGTTTGTTGACCAGGGAGAATGAAAAAGAAGTTGATAAAAGACAGAAAAAAATGGGAGCAAACACATCTGGAAGAGGTTCCCTCAAAAAAAACCAAAACCAAAAAACCCCAAAAACTTTTGTTCTTAAAACAACAAAAATTGCTTAGTGTTTTTGCAGTTTAACTGACAGAATACGAAAACCCCAACTTTTTTGAAACAAAAAATTGCTCAGTGCAATTGCACATAATCCTTAGTGTTTCTAGGATTATAACAGACCAAAAATAAAATCCAGACAAAATTCCCAAATGTACCAAGTGCTTGACACTGTTGAATAGCTTTTGAAGAATACCACAGAATGGTGGTCTTCAAGCACTTTTGCATTGAAAAAAAATTTCATTAACAGAGCTAGCCATAAAGGTGGAGCTACATTTAAGCCATTATTTTTTCAGTGCTCTCAAGTGAACACTAGTTCACAGAAACTGTGCAATTAAGTTTATTACATGAGCCATTGGAACAGATGTTTTTCTTAGCAATTAGTGAATCACAAACATCTTAGTCTTTGGCCCAGCTGAGAGCATTTGTAGCTCATTGTAAAAAAGATTGTTTATTCAAAAAAAAAAAAAAAAAAAAAAGCAAGCAGCTTAGAGACAGCATTTGTACCAAAATCATGAAAATTTGGCAATCTAAACTGTAAAATCTGACTTTTTGTACCTACACAAAATTTTGAGCCTGAAACACCATCAAAAATAGTAACTGTATTAGTAGTCCTCACATTCATACCATAATTATTTTTACACTTTCCCAAGAGAAAAACAAAGGGTTTATTCTGTCTTGGTTTGGCTTTTGGACTTAAAAAAACAAAACAAAACAAACAAACAAAAAATACCCAAGCAAACAAAACAAAAAAAAAAAAGAAAGATGCACAACTTCAGTGTGGTTGCCTTTTTATGACCACTGAAAAGGACCTTCTTACACAACTGTAGTCAGAGTTTCTCCTAGAAACCCACAATATTGCACAATCATTCTGTTGGATTTGCACATTGATTCCAACAGAGCTGTAATGCTTCACTCATACACTTAAAAAAGCAAAAAAAAAAAAAAAAATCAATAAAAATAATACCAAGCCAAATATAATACCCCCAAAAAAGTTGTTTTAAATTGTGCCTCATTACAGCTGAATAATCACAAACAGGCCAAGGCAAGAACAGTTCAGCTTCGGCAGTATTGAATCGGAGCATTTGCAAAGCCTGCTTTCTTATGGCACACTGGAAGAATAAAGTGAGTAATTTTCTAAAAATCAGTTTGCCTCTATGCTGAACATGTGCTGCTCCACAGTGCTAGTCTTGTTTAAAAGGCATACACAGACTTTCCATTCACCCTCACAGCATAGATTATTTTTCTTTTGTGCAACATGTTAGCAATCTAAACAACTGCTCCACACAAACTGTCCACAAACCACTCATACACGATACTAATGCGACAGTAGATTACAACATGATAGCAATACAAAATATTGTATCAGATCACATATTTCTCTCCATCTGGAATGAAATTCGAATCTTGTAAGCTAGCAGACCCACAGTTCGATTTCTGCGTGTAGTTCCTCGTCTGTGCTGGGGACAAGGTCTCCAGCGTGGACCCAGAAGTGTTAGCAGTCCTGACTTTAGTGGCTGTAGATTGTTTAGCAGCAGAAGATGCTTTGTTACTGGCGACTACATCCAAGTTTCCAGTAGGGTCAATGATAGCATTTATGACTGTGGGGAAGAGACAGACATAAACACAGGCATGTTAGCAGCAGATTTTCTAAACAAGGCTGCTGCCTTCATTTTGAAGGCAGTAGAACCGTAGGTAGTACTTGTGCTCATTTTAGTCATGCTACTTTCTTCATTAGTACCTTCAGGCCTAAGCAGCTTTAACAAGCAAAACCTCTCCCAAACTGAAGTGACGAGGACACTCAACTTTCTGGTTAAATTGGGAAAGAAACCACAGCAGCCAAATGGCAACTTTCATCCGGTGCCCAGAGTGATGCCTCTATATTTTTATATGTCTTTATTAAGCTTCTAGATGGTGTAAGAGCTTGTCTTTCCTCTTCTATGTGCAAAATTCAAGTTCAAAAAGCATAGCACATCTTATTGACTGAAAGAGCTGCTAAATATTATTCAGCAGAACAGACCTTTGCCAGATCATCTTATGGGAATATGACAATTACCACAAACAAAGCATTTCCACAGCAACAGCTTCGACGTTTCAGAAGTCAAGAATTTTCTTAAAAATTGGCAGCACAAGATAAATCTACCATCCATTCCATATGCACTCACCAGAGAGCACTGTGCTAACAAACTAAACTGCATCCTTTCCCAGCTTTCACTGGCAAACCAAACACATTTTATTTTGTGCAACTTACTGGCATTTGAGAGACAAAAAAACATTTTAAAGGACCAACCTTCAAGCTGTTTTTGAACTCTCCTGAGCTCCTTCAGGATAGAGCTGATTTCCTAGAAACAAAAGCATCAGAATAGAAAATTAACCAACAAAGTACTCAACTGACACAGGAAACAGTCATACTCCTTCTGCCTTATCTGATCAAGGAGACTCAAAGTCAGTTCCAACCTTGCTTGTTCGGACAAAAAAAAAAAAAAAAAAGACAAATCTAGTATCTGTATTGAGGTGTGTTTGGTCAGTGCACAGGGACCTCTGCTCTGCATTAGTTCACCAAGTGGTACAACATCACCCCGTTCATAGCCACAGTGGTTTTTAGCTATGAAATGTTAGCCAGATTAACCCTACAAAGGCTCCTCCTTAATACTAAATACATGAAGATATTTGTGAACTCAAATCCTAGGCCAGACAAGGCAATTGGCCACATACATACCAAGCCACCCAGGTCCTGTGCAGTGTTATCACAGGTATCACAGGGTGTCAGGGGTTGGAAGGGACCTTGGAGATCTTCAAGTCCAACCCCCCTGCCAGAGCAGGATCATACAATCTAGCACAGGTCACACAGGAACGCATCCAGGCAGGGTTTGAAAATCTCCAGAGAAGGAGACTCCACAACCTCTCTGGGGCGCCCGTTCCAGTTATAGGTACACTTAGCATTTGCTAGGTCCATTATTGCACTTTAATCCCAACTATCAGTTCCCATCAATGACAGTTAAGAGGTCATAAGAGCAAACACACCATTCTAGGGCTGAAGCATTTTTTATTGCCCTATTATCAAACTGTTACAGGTGAAGAAAACAAATATTCATGAGAAACACGTGTCCACAACTGAAGCTATGGCAACCCCATAGCAGGTAATGCTCTGGTAGATGTTTAAATGAGGCCTAATGACCCTGAAATTGAACACCTGTTGAGGGACTAGATCTTTGAAGATGAATCACAGAGGTAGAGGTGCAGAGTTTGGTGAAACACAACACCTGAAGGAACTCACTTTGTCACACTTCAAACATTAATAAAAAACAGCAGTTCAACAGATCCAAATGGACTAGAAATTTCAGAAATTGATTTCAGAAGGGCCAGAACTTCTTGTTTTGGTTTCTTACAAAGTTCTCATGGATGAAAGCCTTTAGTATTTCATCTGTTTGCATGGTCTTACCTTGTTTGATGTCTTCAGAATTGGCACTTCATTTTCTGAATTCATTTTGGCCTCCATCTCCTCCCAGGTCCTTTCTGAGTTTTGAAACAGAATCCTGCAGCACAAGTAGTGGAGCACATCTTAAAATTGCCACCCAAAAGCTTCTTGTTTAAAAGACTTAATTATCACAAGATGCAGCAACAAAGAAGATCAGTGGATTAGCAGCCAGACAAAGAGCTTTTCAGCTGATTTAGGAACAATCCAAAATCCTTCCCTAACTGATGTCTTCTAGAGCAACAACAAGCTTTGAAGAGATTTCACAAGGTTGGTGACCCACAGGCTTTCTGAGAGCCTTGGGACAGTGAAGGAAAGAGGAGACAACCTACCAATTTTCTACTGTATCTTTGTACAGGCAGCATTTCAAAGTTAAAACATCAACAGGCATTACAAATCCAGCATTAAAATTCCAAGGGCCAAAGTTATGAAGAGATGGCAAATAATCATTATTACCCCTTGTCTGCTACACACAGTTTTCTTCATATAGATTCTCTACATCTTGGTAACAAGACTTTCTGGAGCTGGCAATGCATTATCTCCCACAAGTAGCAAGTTAGCATTTCAGGCCAGGGACAAAAAAAAAATACTTACTTCATTTTTTCAGCTAGGTTTTCTGTATTTTCTCGGATTGTATGTGATAACTGGGATACCGGGTTCAGCATCAGATTGTCAAAGATTACCTAAAACATGAGGGAAAAGCAGAGAACTTTTATCAAAAGTGGCACATTACAAAACTAGAAAATATGTACAGTAAATGATCTCCACTGAAATATCTCCATCTATGTGGCTGATACTTGAAGCTCAAGGGAGATTAAGATGATGTGCAGTTTTGTTGCAGTACTTTGACAAAAACATTAACACTAACTTGTTCAGATTTTATTTCGAGAGACAGAGTTGTCTGCAGTATTGGAACTATTTAAGCATTTCTGAAAGAAAAAGCTTAAGACTTTCTAAGGTTCACAGGCACCTCACTCCCCCTCATACCCCCCAAAAAAACCCCAAAACCAATAACCTAGAAAGCAAAATCACAACACAAGACAACCCACAGGCTGTATCACTGAAACCACCTAATGTGATTTATATGAGTTCAAGCCATCTCCACAGCCAGGTATCCCACCATGTTATATTCTACTTTATTAAAAATAACACCAAAAAAAACAACCCACCAAAACCCAAATAGTCAAGATCTGTGGCTCAGCAGAGCCCCCAGTCTTCTCTCCAGAAAGCCCACATCAGCTGGGGGCACTATGAACCTGCACCTTTTATCTGGCCATGACACCTCTCTACAGGAGAGTGAGGGATTGCTTCAGGTCAGTCACAGGACAGGATCAGTACCCCTGGCTCAGCCCAAGTTCCTCCTCTACCTGCCCGTCTGAGTCACACTCCAGAGCAGCCGAGTGACTGGGCTGGAGCCAAGCTCTCCTGCCTACACAACCTCCCCAGAGCCTCTGTCCCAGCTCTTCAATCCCAACAACAGCTGACAGGCAGAAAGCAAGCGAGAAGCAACAGCTGAGTGCTGCATCAGCAGGCTGCTCCTCCATTCTCCAGCACCATCATCCCGCACAACACCATTCCCAGCCTCAAGTTTCAGGATAGGCTTCCTCAACCTTTGTCATCATCCCAGTGACTTTCCAGTCAGCCCAGAAGAATTGTATCAAATTGCACACGTTGGAGGAAGCAATGTGGAACAAGCAGCTTGCTGTCTGCATAGCAAGCCAGCTGTGCCACAGCACTCAAGCCCAGCTGCAGAAACTCCTCGTAAGGTCCATATTCTGCCACTGCTGCTGCATGGGCAGCTCTAACCAGGATGCCAGTTGCAGTGAAGCAAGGTGCTATTAAACTATTGGTGCTGTATATTTCAAAGTGTAGGGGGTTTGTGTTTTTCTTTAAAATAGCAGTGAAATAGCCTAAGTGGTCTCTGACACTGAATGCCTCCTCCTAAACAAGTGGCCAAGCCTCAGGTTTTAGCAGTTTTACGAAAGAGAGGAAAATTCCAGTCAGTATGGGCAAGAAGGGCAATTCTGATCCTCTTTTTTCTTTTTTTTTTTTTTCTCTTTTTCCCTTTAAACACTGTTTCTATATGCACAACTCAGGGGCTCAAGAAGTGGGGTTGTTTTGTTTGTTTTTGGTTTGTTTGGTTTTTTTTTTTTTGAGTAGCCTCCTTTGGCAGCTTAGAAAGAGCAGGTATACATACTGCAGCTTAAAGCAATGTCATATATGAAGTAAAGAAAAAGGTGTCCTGCCTCCTCACGGTTTCTTGTCCTTGTTTTTCTTGAGGGATCCTCTTCTCTATTATCGTTCATATTTTGGTCAAAATCCTTCAGCTCCACTGATCCCGGAGGCACTTTCTGGTAGTTCAGACTTGCTTCTGGAATGTGCTGCACCAACTTGGAAATAATGAGTAATGAGTCATTAAAAATTAGTAGGGAAGGAGGCACACAGGCACTCTCTGCAGGTATTGCAGATTGTCAGGCGAGCGCCAGAGGAACACTGATTCATTTAAATCTTGTTCAAATAGGTGTGGGTTCCTAAGCAAATTACCAGACCCCAGTCCTGCAAGTGTCTACCCACTGGAGTCATCCTTTGAAACCCAATGGAGCTACTCCACTTTAGAATTTTGAGTCTTGAGCATGTAGCTGAAAAGTATGTATTTCCTAGTTTTGAATTTAGCTAAAACTTGAAAAGTTATGTTTTAATATATCAGTTCAACATTAAAGCCACACTAAAACAGAAACCATTTAGTAACACATGGAAGAGATGAGAAAGCAATACAAAACCACTGATAATGCAATTAATTAACAGAAAGAACAGAAAAGACAAGACAGATACTCCTGTTTGGTTGACTGACAGACAAGAATTCTAAAAGAAGGCTACAAAATAACAGTGACAAGACACAAGATACAAAAATAATGGGATGGAAAGTGCACCTGAGATGGATATGCCAGCCGAAAAGATCTACGAGCAATCTGTGTTAAAACAGAAACAAAGAGATCAATGCTAGTGAACAGCTGTGACAGCAGTATCAAAAAGAACACACAGTCTGGGGTTATTTGGGGTTGACATTCCCCAAAGCACATTCTCAGGACCAGCACTTGATGCCCACCCCTACATGCTCCTAAGCCCGTGGAGGTCCTGGTCACCAACTAGTTCTGCAGAGGTGGTCTTGGGCAGCTCCCCAGTTACTTTGAAACAGACCGTGATGAATAAAATCCAGCAGCATTCCAAGGACAGAGAACAGGCTAAACATACAGTCCAGGAGGCCCTTTGGTTGGAAAAGCACACAGCTCTCACAAGGAAACCAGGTGCCACCCAAGCTCCAGGCTCCTCAAGCTCTATGCAGTAGCACTTGGGCTATACAATGGCAAAAGGTGTAAGATCGTATGGTAGAGGGGTGGAACAGACAAAATGTTTAGCTAATAAGCTTCTCTTTTTTAAGCATCCTTTCATGAAGCACAGAAAGAGTAAGTTACGCTGCTTGCAGTGGTGAAAGAGCATCAGAAGGGAATGAGATATTCCTGCAGTCCAGCAGTTCTCAGCACAACCATTTGAAAACACACTAAGGACAGCACCTGCACACTAATAACATCACCAGATTTTTGTATGTGACCTAGTCTCTTCTTATGCTACCTAATCTCTTCTTATGCTTTTTGTTCTGTCAAACCCATAAGCATTTCCTCTCATCATACTAACACACTGAGTACATTAAACAGCAACTTAACAAACACAATTGGGCTCTTAAGTATTTGCTATACCATTATCAACTTGAGAGGAAAAAAAAAAAAAAAAAGAGGAAAAAAAAAAAAGGACCAACCAAAAGAATTTCGCACAGGGCTAAAATCTGCAGAAGTGGCCAGTGATTTGGGATGATCCACTTGATTCCACTTGCAGCAGCTGAAGAATTCAATTTGTCTGCCACAGAAAGCTAAGTCCTGTAAAAACCTACACACACACAGTCCAAGGCAACCCAAACAACCCGTGGCTTTGGTAAATAGGAAACATGAAGGTTTCACCCACAATGAACTCTTTTGTTTGTTTGTGTTATTTTTGCTTAATTTGTAGCAGTACTCAGCTCAGTATGCCAAGATTCTAGGTTATTATAAACTATACAGCTGGGGCTACAAAAACAACAAAACCGCCCCAAACATCCACTGGGGAAACAGAAAATTTCGCCAGCAAACATCCAAGCCAACACTGGACCTAAAAGGACAAAATGTAAAGAAAAAGGATTCAATGAAAAGCTTCCTCTTAACTTCTAAAAGGCCACTCAATGTTTTAAATTTTTACCCTTATTATAAAGCTTAGTTAATTTTAAAAGTGGTTCATTTGAGGCTGAGAAATGCTGTGCCACTCACTAGTCCAAAGTGAAGCTTCTCATATGACATTACACCCTCAGAAGTGATTCCAGCATCAGTACTTATTTTTCCTGCATTTTTCCCCACTGTATTATAATAGGTATAAATATTTAGTAGCAGAACAAAATCAAGAGCTTGCAGAATAGTGTGCAACACTAAGAGCCAGAGCAGTATAAGAGATGGTCACACACAGCAGACATTTCTTACTCAGGTAATTCCTTTTATCAGATGTCTCAATAAATTACTATTGAAACTATAGTAGCTATTTCTCATCACTATATCCTTTCCCAGAATATTTAATATAAAGTTCTTTAATAAATACTCACAAATCTTCAGATACTTCCTAGGAACTTCCCTGCATTAAGCCAAAATAATTATTTTAACACAGATTCAGCAGCATCCAGACTGAGAGAAGAGTGTCCACTGATTCTAGTCCTGTTCCAAATAGATGTGTTTATTAAACCCACATCAGTTTATATTGCTCCCATTCATAACATGACCCCCAAGATTCACAGTTCAGGATCCCACACTATTCAGAATTCAGCTCCACATCTCCACATCACCTGTGGAAAGTCCTGCTGAATTAACCTGTTCCTGGCTGTTGCTAATGCAGGGCAGCTCCACTGACACATGGTGGCATTTTGAGTATAACTCAAATGGTCTCCCAGCCACTGGCCCTGCTGAAATCCCTGTGTTATACAACCCTATTTGGGACGAGTCTACTTAAAGGTCTTTATGGTGATTTCAGCCATCACTGGCTGAACACACCAAAAGTTATGGCTCCCAATCTGTCTTTACAGGCTCCTACCAGTGTTTCTTCATTTATGCCACTGTAAGATCTCAAAAATTGCTCTAAGAGTGGGAACTGCTGGGAGCATTACCTACAGCATGACACAGCCCTACACTAGCTCTCCTGGGAGCCAACTGGGGGAGCTAATTGGCATGTCCCAGACAGCACTGCAAAGTCACGTTGCAGAGAAATCCTCAATTTGCCTGGGTCCAGGCAATCCTGGCTTTGTGATCCCCTCATTCAACATCACAGCCACAGGCTTCTGAGCCCACCGTTTTTGCACAGAGTAGAAACACTGCTTTTGCAAGTGTTCTTCCTCCAGCAGCAGAGGACATATCACTCTGCTTGAACTAACTTGTGGTCATTGCTTGAACTAACTTGTGGTCATACCCTTCAGTGGCACAAACTAGGAGATATGTTGATTTTCTGGGAGGAAATGGGTGCTGAGTACTAGTCATTCCCAACCCAAATGTTTCATTTGCAAGTTAGAAGTCAGGTAGATTTATCACCTTAACTGCTTAAGAAGGATAATACAAAAGGCAGTTTTGCAGGTGTGCCACTTGCAAAGAAACAAAGCAATAGAACACTTTGTCTCAGAGCCTGAGGTTATTTCAAAACATTTGTGCACTACTGCTCCAGAATGGCCCAGGAAAAAAAAACCTCCCAGAGTAGGCTGCAGCTGACCTCAGTTTGATACAAGCCACACTTGCCTGATTTTTTGGGTACATCCCTAAAGTTCTGCTTTGCACCTTCAGTAATGATCACAGCAGGGTCACAGGGCCTCCAAGTACTCCATCAGGCAAAAGTTTGGTCCTTAGCTTTGAACCCTGCTTAGGACAGTTCTGCAATTCTCATAGCCATCAAAGACAACAAAGACAGCTGAACGGCAGATAAAGAGAGCTGTGTACTTTTTAAAGCCTATATTAGTGGTAGACAGGAGGGAATTTGGATTTAAACAGCAGCAAAGGCAATTTTGGTTTAGCAGCTGGAGCCTCCTGATGACCTTGCAGGCAAGCTTGAGCTGAGCTTTGTCCCTGCACTGTGGCACTGGTGAGCCAAATTAAGAAATCATCTCTCACCTCCCTACTCCAGTGCACACAAACTGCTACAAGATTTGAGAGGAAGCCACAGCTTCACTGAAGAGCTGGAGGACAGCACTTCCCAAGCTAACTGCCTTCCTCCTGACCCACATCTTTGCCCTCACCCATGGAGGGAAAGGATTCGAGTAACACCCGCACAGTGTTTCAACAGCCCTGGCAGGAAGGACACAGCAAAGGTACAAAATACACAGTTCACACAGAGTGTGCAGCCAGAGCACACGGTCAGCGTCCTGTATGAAACAAGGAGGGAGGCTCTGGCTCCTTGGCACAGCAGCACAGCACACCCACACTCCATCCTGTTCCTCACATGCAAACTTCAGGGACCAAAGTCTGACCAGAGGCCATGAGATCCTTCAGAAATGACTCCCACCTCTTGCAAGGCTGGCTGTGACACAGAGGAGGGCTTTTGCCCAAATAAAGAACACCCTAAACAGATTACAGTCCATCTTTTTGGTGGTGTTTTTTAAGAGGACAGAGGATGAGGGGTTTTTTCAGTGCTGCAGCAACTGGGGATGCTGCCCTGATCTCCCACCACAGCCATGCCCTGTGTACTTACTGTCATTCAGGGGCAGAGATTTCTCCCCTTCAGGATCTTACCTCTTCTCTTGCTGATATGGTAGAAGCAGGAGTGTTGGGCACAGAGCTGAGGGAGGTGCTTGGTCCTGTCCCTGATGAACTCTGAGAGTCCCCATCTCCAGCAACATCGTGAATCTCTCGAGCCAGGATGGCCACATCTTTCACCAAGGTTTGGCTGAGCCTAAAGCACAGAACATGCAGCAAAGCTACTAGGGCACATGATACAAAAAGACTCCTATTCATAAAATATAAACAAGGCAGCCACAAAAAGTTTGTGGAGACTATAACCCCTGCAGAGGTGAGGGAAAGCAGATTATTTTTTTGGGGGGTGCCTAGGCAGGGTGCAGAGGAATGCTCTGTCTGCATGCAAAGTAAATCCACTCCCCTCCTTAACCCAGCTTCAAAGTAGAGATTTGATAGAAAGCAAATTCTAGTGACTATATACTACCAGAAAGTATTGGAGCCCATCCATAAAGCAGCTTTATGTTATTACTCCCCACCCATCCACTCTACTTTCTTTTTTTTTTTTTCTTTTATCAAACACAATTTTTCTTTGAATTCCCTTAAAAAGCCCTTACAGGGAAAAAACCTTTTTTTCTTTTTTTTACTTAATAAACACTCAAGTTCTCTTTCCTTCTTCCTTGGCATTTATGGACTGTAAATCAAAATATGGTTCCACATTCTCTAGAAAAGCTGAGGTATCACCCAAGTAAGCATGGCATACCTTAGAGAGATCTAGTTTTCAGAAACAAAGTCTTGAAACTTCAAGGCCCTTTACAGGTGTCCAGTTAACACTCAGTGACTGCAGCACTCTGCTCTACTTGCTCTAGATCTCAAAAACAAGTTCTAAGTCTCTAGATTGTTGCTCGCAGAGCTTAAACCCCCCCACCCTTCAAACCAAAAGTAGCTGTTGTGGTAATTTTAAATAAAAGCTGGGGGGGGGAGGGAAATCTTACAGCTAGCCAGCTTCATCTGAAAGCCACTTTCTTTTTTAAATGAAAAAAACCAAAACACTAAGCAATGTGATACAACTGCCAGTTCATCAAAATACTTCATTGGAAAGAAAATGCATAATTGAACTAAAAAAAGCAATTTGATCTGCCTGCTTAAGGTGCCCCTATCCATGCTGGTTTGGATAGACCTGTCACCCAACACATCCATTATGTGTGATTCACGTACTGTAAACAAGTGGCATTTTTCCTTTTAACTCTGACTCCTCTAAACCCCTCCTAGTTAATTTGGGAGCAGCAATGGAAATCAGAACTGCAATTACGAAGCAGACTCTGTGACCGAGCCCTGAAATGTGCAGTGCCAGACGAGTCTGATGCAAACCATCTATTTATAGCTGCTGCCACCCGAAGCGCTCTCCTGTGCTGGGAACGCTGCTCGGAGGGAAGCTGCCTGTGCCTCCCGCAAGCGTGCGGCGCGGGTAATGCAGCCCGTGCGAAGGCTGACAAACTCGCCAGCAGCCCAGCAGCGATGGTCACACAAGGGAAGCTCTTTTGAGATCAGATACATAGAGTGAAGCTGAAATGCTGACCAGAAGCAGGCAGAAGACAGCCTCCTCAGTCAAAAGTATTTCAAGTATGGCCAGTACAATGGAAGACCAGTATTTCTGGAAAGTTGGCATAACACAGTTGCATACTAGAGATGTCAAACCTCAAATGCCACTGTTTATAAAAAAGAATCTATTTGCTCTATTGACGAGTTCCTCCAGGCAACCACCAGACCACCAGTACACAATAGGTCCCGTATCCAGGGACATCAAGCTAAGCAGCTATGATTCATTTATACAGGAGCCCAGACAGACATTCTTGTTTGGATTCAATTGTGCCAAGCAAAGAGGTTTCTGCCCTGCAGCAACTGCTTACTGCTCCCTTACCAGCTTCAGGCAAAGCAGCTTCAACAGTTTACATTTCAGTCTTTGCTAATTCATCTGACTTCCTCTGCAGAGATTTAGGACAGTTCACACCAACCACTCTGTGCACAGACGGTGACTTCCAGCAGAAATCAGAGATAAGCAGGTACAGAGAGTTTCATCTTTTGACAGACTTGAAGAAGAAACAAACCAAGATAGGACCCAGCTTCCCCACACCTTTGCATTTTCTAGAGGGAAGGTGCAACCAGCACAGGCTCCATCAAAACCTTTCAAGTCTCAACATACTGATGTTCAGATATGAAGGAGATTGGGGGCACACAAACAAAAGGAAGTGCCTCTCCTTCTACCTCCACACCTGGGTTTGTTTAGAACACCAAAAAACCCTCAATCCATTTTCAGCACGTGGGTCAATGCAGAAGGCCACACCTCACCTGGCTATTTCTGCTATCTCTGCTGTTTGAGCCATGAAGTTGTACGGATCGGGGTGATCATCAAAATCTTCGTCGTCATCTGTTTCTCTGCCATTGTGCTTCTGCTTGTTCAGCCCAGAGCCACGCATCCTTGGTGTCTGTGTGGCTGTTGAAGTATGGGAGCGTTTGTGTTTAGGGGAGCTGTGATTTGAGCCATATTCCTCCTCCGAAGTAGAAGTGTAATCTGAACCCTGTGGTCTCCGCCTTGATGCTTATAAAAAATGAATTGGTTTCAGACTAAGGAAACTAGGAAAGAGTAACTACAAAAGGATAAAAAGGTAACACAAAACTAGCCCAAGAGCACAAGGAAATGAGAGTTTCTGTGCAGATTTTAAGTTAAAACAGCACATTCTCAGAACTTATTTCAAAATTGAGCACTTCTATGGCTCCTATTCACTATACAAATTTGGAGTGGGAAATTCCCATGGAAAAGAAAAATTACTCATTTAACAACTCCAGTGGAGTAAATTACCACAGACTTGGCTTTCCATGCACAGAAGCTCTGTATATAAGTAGCACACATTTCAGACTCCTCACAGTCCCACAAAAGTCCTTTTCTAAAAAAAGCCCAGTTTTCAAGCCTGCAGACACCTTTTCAGTTAGCTGCCAGCCCAAGCAGAAGAAGGGGGGTTTGAGTGAAGAACCAAACTATGGTGCTTGGTGTTATTCGCCAGAGTCCACACCCCCACATTCACCTCCTGCCTTGCATTTCACCATTAATGATACTCTAGAAGAAAGAGGGTTCACGCAGTCAGGACTGGCTCCAACCCCTGGAGCCAAGTGGAAGATGTCCACTTAACCCAACTGGTTCTGCAGATTTGTAGAAACCCATGTCCTCCTTGTATGAGAAGCATCAAGATGTCCTTATTTGAAAACTGGGCTCCTGGTGTTTGCTGCCTCACTACACTCCCTACAGATACCACTTCATTCCCTTCTGTCCTTCCCTGGAGAATGAAGATCTACCAAACAGAACCAGCCCAGTTCTTTGAAGTCACAACACCTGAAAGCTTCACGGTGTTACCAAGATTATCATAACACTGAAACATTGCGAGCAGATTAAGCCAGCATCATAGATCACAAATTATAGATAATTACTGTATAGTGAAAAAAGCAGTATTCCTGGATATTGCTATCTCTGCTATAGTTACACAAATGTCTTGATTTAAGTTAAAAAATATATACACATATATATTGTGTTTTGGTTGGTTTTTTTATTCCATTGGTAGAGATTTTTTTTTAATTTTAAACACAGGTTTCAAATCAAGAGGTCACCCTGTCACTGAACAGCAATTTTTAAATTAAGAGCCTGATTTTCCATTCTTCAATCCCTGTACACCAAGGGAAATCACAATCAACTCCCTCAGTACCATTCAAATTACAGTAAATAAACAAATCATGTACACAGAGGAGAAGAAGAGACAGGCCCTCAGCTTTCAGAAGTGGTACTTTGATTATTCTGATGTTATCTGTGTGTTTCCCATAAAGTTACTTCAGATGGCCCAACAATCTCCTGGTGTTTCATGTCTTAGGGACAGATAGTTCATTACATTCCCCACTTAGTATGAATAACTTCTGCTGAGAGAGTTGGAAACTACTGTGGTTAGCTAAAACCTTTAAGAAATCCTTGAATAAGTCAGTCACATCTTCCTCCTTACTCCTCAGTCTCAACACTCAGTGCTTTCAAGTGTTATTGTATCATGCTAAAAAAAGCATCTTGATGGCACAGTGCAATATTTCAGTTTATTGATGTTCCACTTTTGTTCCAGGAATGGGGTGCTAAGTGTTGATTCACTATATCTACAGCAGCATTAGTATAGGAACATGCATCACACACTTGGTACAGCACAATGAAGCGCAAAGTAGACTAGTATAAGCTTGTGCAAGGTCTGCAATCCTATCAAGGAATTAGGAAGTTAGTATTTTAAGAACAACTAATTCAGAGAAAGGATTAGCATCATCTGCTGCAACTATGCACAAGGAAAGTTGTTAGCATGCTGCTATAGAGCTCTGGAAATCAAAAACCAATTCATTTAAATCAAGAACTGGCCAACACTTATCATTTTTCTCCAAATGATTTGAAGTCTGTGGTCCAAAGGAAGAGGGATTGCAAAGAGTGCCTCCTGGTAGGAAAACTTGGACCACATTATTTTGCTTTAAATTTGTTATTGCTTAACCAGAAGTCAATAATAGAATCATCTCAAAAAAAGGCAAAAGAAGAGACTCTACATACTCTTTTAGCATATTCACATTCTGATTTACATGCATATACAAATGTGTAAGGAAAAAAAAAATCATTAAAATAAAAAGGGAAGCTGGATGCACTAAAACAATCCAAACCAAAACGAGCAGGAAATAACATTTTTAGCATGCAATAAAAATGAATACTGAAGAGGATAATTATTTCAACTGTATGAAAATATACAAAAAGGACACATCCAGAACTCTTAAAACCCCTTGCAAAAAGACAGATCTGCTGAAAAGAGCATCCCTCTCAACAGGCCTGAGAAACCCAGACAAAGAGGAGGTCCTCATCCCTTTGTGCCACCCTGTCATTCCTAAAAACCTAAGGAAACAGGCTTTGCTACATCCATGGTAGGTCAAGGACTATGGGCATAGATGAGGACTTACACCAAAGGTGTTGGGGACAATCTCCCATTACCAATTACTATCTTAAGAGTTGTCATCTGCATCATCCTCACCTCTTAATTAAAGGCTGATTTCAATATGACAGATATTGATATTGTGAGGGTCTGTTGAGCGCACAGTTAAATATACCCCCCAAACCTCTGCCTCGTAGAAGACACAACAGTCCACCTGCCTTACCTATGGCAAAAGGGAATGAAAATACAGTAGTGGGAATATCTTGGGGCAATCAGCCTGTAATATCCAGCTCCACATTTGCATTTACAGGAAGAACAAGGGACCATCCTTCACAACACAAGGACATCTATCCCCTGTTCTGTTTCAGATGCCTTCAAACCTGCCACCTTGAACATCAGCTGTCATCAACACCAGTATAAACTCTCTGGGAACAAACTTTGAATCTTAGAAGTCAAAAATAGAAAGGAATTCCTCATAGCACTGAAAAGTCATTAAAATCTACCTTTTTAACAGAAAAATGGCTAATATGAGCAACTGGTTGTTCAAAAAACAGTCAGTCACTGAAAAAAAAAAAAGTATCTATTTGCAATATTCTCACAGACAACAGCACAATAGTATCTCGTTGAGCATAAGAGATGCTCTGCTGTCTCCAAACCTACAGGAACTCAACCTCTGTGCTGCTAGTTAGCACAGACTTTTGTACTCACCAGTACAGCACTTGTGTTACTGAGATACCGATCCTTGGCAATCACATGCAGCCTGTACGTAAAAGAGGGGAACGTAGAAGAAACATAAAGCATGAGCACTTACTGGACGAGGAGGAATACTTGACACTGCTTGAGCGGGTCCTGCTGAACGGCTGCTTCGCAGAGGCAGCAGCTGCCGTCTTCCTCGCTGCAGCTCTAACCTCCGAAACACCCGTCTTCCGATAGGACTCCACACTCCGGCCCGAAAACCCCGTCCTTGACTGTGCCGTCTCGGAGTCGCTGGGCACTGTAAACGAGCCTGCTCGTTTCCTCGGCATGGCGAGGATGTCCAGCCGGGAGAGCTTCTTTGTCTCTGTGGACTGCTTGGGGCCCAGAGCAGTGGCTTCAGGGTTGGCAGCCATTTTCTCCGCATCGATGCATTCATTGTCCGAAGTATCTCCCAGCCGGGCACGACGTAGCTTCGAGGCCCTTGTGGGCCGTGGAGTGGATAAACTGTTGGAGCGGGTGAGAACTTGCTGAATTTTCTGCACATTCGAGGTTGTTTTGCTGTGGTCCTCCTTGGTGGCCTGAGTAAAAGGTTTCCTTCTGGGAACCGGCCGGGTTACCGAGTTCTCATGGTCAGACACAACTGCATCAGGGACTGATAAGTACGGCAAGCTTGAGCTTCTTTCATCATCTGTGAAGTCAAGCGACCCACGAGTCCCAGTGCTCCTCTTCATCTGAAAACGTTTGGCAGCCTCCACACGGTTTGATGCCTCTGGTGCTTGTGTCTTCCGCTTCTCTGTCAATCTGTCCCGAGCGCTAGGCTGGCCACACTGGTCCTGGATGGACGGTGTGGAGGAAGACTTCTCTTTCTGCAAGCTTGCGACTGCTTTGCGTTTTGGGGCGCTTGTCGGAACGTTTTTGCCGCTCACCAAGCTGACGGTGCTGGCAGTGTCCACGTCCGAGTCACCTGACAAGGAGTCCTCCAGCTGACCAGCAGTTTCTGAGGGCTCCAGCTCTTGGCTTTGACCAAGTAATTTGGCTTCCAGTGCTGCCAAGGCAGTTTCCGTGTCCTTAAGGAGAAGATGAGTCTCCTGACCAAAGTCCATATGATTTGACCGAACAGCCTCTAAATCTTTAAGCAGAGGGTGACTTGAAATATGCGGGAGCTTATTTTGAGGAACAGCACTGCTTGATTTGTCTTTGGTAAAACTTTCCTGTCTAACAAAAGATGATGTTTCCTTTCCTGCCATATTTTCTTGGTCTTGAGGAAGAGTTTGATGAAGGGAAATAACCACTTTTCCAGCTGCATTTATGTAAGCACTAACATCTTTGACCGGTGGCTTTGCAGGAGCGAGTGTGCCAGCAGACTTGAAGGAAAACTCCTGATCCTTGCCATCTCTGTCTGCTCGAGCATGGGACACGCTCAGAGAGAGCTTGGAGGGAATCCCCGCATCATTGCTGTCATCACCAATGTAGAACGAAGTAGAAACTGTCTCGCTCACAGGTCTCACATTTGAGACTCGGGAGGCTCCTGGCTGCCGGCTCTCTGATCTTGTGTCTTCCCCCATCTGCTCTAGCATTTTATTGTTCTCTTTATATTTCTTGCCTTTTTCCATGCTGAAGCCATCATCAGATCTGCTAGCATCACTAAGGCTATCTGGATCCAAGTCTTCTTGGATGAAGAGGCGGCTGCTGGGATCACCATAGACTTCTGCACAGTGGTCCTTCGTGATGGTTCTCTTGGTAACCTCAGAATAGGACTCCTGGCAAACCAGGGCTGCGGGCGTGGGGCTGTCCGATTTATCACTTGGTGGGAGTTGGGGAAGAAGGCGCCTTGTTCTTAATGGCACTGCATTTTCTAATTCTCCAGGTTTTGGGGCTACACCGTTTTCTGGAGAGAGTTAAGTGGACAAGGATCAACTGTTGTACCACTATTACTTATTTATTTAAGAAGAGCTCGGTCCTGAGAAGTACAAGTCCACAAAAGCACAAAAGACACATGCTTAAAACTAAGCTTTTAAGTATTATGAACATCAGTAGGACCTGGCTGGTGCTCACTCCTTCAGGTTTATCAATACAGACACTAAATTCCTTTGCTGGCTCAGAGGGCTTAACACCTTATTCTCAAAGCAGGATTTCAGATTCATTCTCTCATAACACACCTCTCGGCACAAGCACATATTCTAGAGGTTCACAGCATCGCTGGCTTCTATCTGTCATAAATCAGGCCACAGAAATGAGATGGAAAGTCATCAGACAATCCACTGCAGTGATGCAGTTTTTTAAGAGCCTTACTACCTAACATAGCCTGTTTGACTAAACAGATGGTGTTTTTCACAGTACAACTTCTCATACAACCATATCCCCCAGCAAAGACTCAGGAGAAAGACCCTATAACAATTAAGAAGCTCTGAATTAGAGCTCTTCACCCTAGCATGGGTGGACTTATCAGTATAGACACACTTCATGGAAAAAACTCTCTTGTTTCTGCCATGCCACTGGCCAGGACTTCGTATCTGATAGGGCCTCTAAATACCAGGACAACTGATTATTTAACTATGGTAATATTTCAAAGACTCTAGGAGGCAGTTTCACACAATGTGAAAACAGTGGTGATGACCTCTGAAACAAAGGTTCCTTCTAATCTTTACTGAATCTACCCCTAGGTGTAGATGGCAAGAAGGTAATAACAAACATTTTCAACCAAAATAGTTGAAAATGTTTACAAAAGCCAGCAAAGCACTTTTCCCTTTCTCACATACCAACAGGATCACAGAGTCTGTAAACTGTCTTACCAGTTAAGAGGGAAGCCTGATCTCCTCCTGCTCCACTTCTCCCCTCCATACCCAGTTTTCCTACACTGATCTCCATGCTTCAAACCTGCCACCCATGAGGAAACCCCAGAGCAGGCTAACAATCTTGGTGCAGACACAGAAGCACGCAAAAAAAAAGCACGTCAGCAATCAGAAGTCCAAGGCAACTTGCAAGGAGTTTTCATCTGGCATCATAAGGCAGTCTGAAGAATCACTACTCGGGGCTAGTTAACACCCAAGGCCCTTATGATCTTTCTCCTTCACAGCTGCCCTAAGTAATGTCAAACATAGCATTTAATAACTTCTTGAGTGACTCTGAAATGCAAACTAGAGTCTTTCTCCATCTTTACTCCACTGGGAACACTTTACTCTGTCCTTCTCATCCCCAAATACATTCACTAAAACAGAAAATAAGACACAGCCAGATGCACAGAAGCCCTTAATTTCTGCTTTTCATATCATCCTGACTTAGATTCAGCCATCTTCAAATGGTAAAGACAAGGTGAGACTTACCTGCAACTCCATCACCCTGCCCAGAGACAGATCCAGAGTCTGAGTAACTGTCCGCAAGACTCGCCCACCTAGACACCCACTTCTGACTCCCTTGAGATGCTGCAGACATCTACAACAAAGTGGGGAAGGTGATGTCAGAAAGAGGGTTTGTAAACCAAATCCTAGCCACAAAATCTCTCCTCTTACACACACATCACTCACTCTCCTCAGAGTGGAAATCCAGCTACACATCACATTTCATCCAAACAGAAAACCCATCTACACCCCCACCATCCCAGCAAATCCACCTGGACTGCCCATACCTGTGCATCAGCCTGAGACCCACTCACAGCTTTTGAGGCAAATGCCTGGAGCAAGGGTGACTTCTGACTAGTGCCATTTTCACCGATTAAATGCTGATGAGAACTGGAGTCGTCTTTTTCACCTTTAATTATTGGCCTAAAGGCTGAAGAGATTCTGGTAAATTCAGGCGATTCAAGAACACCAAAAACCTGAAAAAGTGTTTGCATGGGAAGGATTAAAACTCAAGAAAATAGAAAAATACTAGTCCAAAATCCAAACCCATGAAGTATTAATCACAGTCAAACTGTGATCCCCAAAGGGCCAAAATCACTTGACAACTCTTCCATACAAGCTATGCAAATCATTTTCTTCTGTACTCCACAGCAGCAGCTTTAAATACACTTATTCATAGAATGCCACTCACGCCCACCTTTCCTCTCTCCCTCATTATTTCAGTGTGCTGTCTTTAGCAGTAGTAACTTTCAATGAAAAGGAGTTCTTGAGAAATTTAGAGGTGTCTGGAAAGCTATTTACCACTTCATTCACAGAGAATTAGAAAAAAAATAATTTAAAAAAAAAAATGGAGAGCTCCATCTCCATGATCTTTTGTAGCAGAGCGTGAGCTAAGCAAAGCAGTCTTGCACTGCCATGAGAGGTCCTGGGAAAGGATGCACGTCTGAGACAGGCGACTCTAAGCTGGTTGGTCAGATTCCCTCTGGAGAGAAATGACCCTTCCTAGGGGGTGACCAAGACCCATGCTTCAGAAACATTTATTTCTCTTCCCTGACTACAAATAGTTCAGAGGAAGATGCCACCATGGAGGGTATCTAGGCTGGGCAGGGATAGCCATCAAGTCCTCCACTTTCACTTCTATTAAAAAAAAAAAAAAAAAGTGCGTGTGTAATGGTGGGAGAATAAAAAGCAGAGTCACCTTGAAACCTCAGCCAGTCCAGAATGCATGTCATCTTTCTTCCTGGACAGAAACCCTGAGGTCCAGTTATTAGTTATTTCCCAGAGTTGCTGTGGCTTAAACACCCTACTCTAAAAGCTTCTAGTCATATTTCAAACAAGATGTAAGGAATGAATTAATAAATAAACAAAAAAGGGAAGCTAGATCCAGGCTCGCAGAGCACTGTACACAAAGTTATAAAGCCAGGTTCAATTAAGGCTTCCTTTAAACCTCACCATCCTCCTGCCTACACTTCACTAAATCTTCAAAGCAACTTGCCAGTTTTGTTTTCATAATAGACCACAGATGAAAGTTAAACCTGAAAAATCTGCCAAACTTTGGTTTGCCCTGCAGTTACTTACTTGGGTGGGGTTTTTTTAAGCCTCTCCCTCATCTCAGGCTTTTTTTTTTTTTTTAAGACTACCATTCACTTTGCAAAACCAAACAAGTAGAGATTCATCTAGGATTGCCTCTGACCTAGACCACACCCCTTGCTACCTCAACTAGCTGCCACTGGCCCTGCCAGCAAGCACTCCCTTTCTAAGCAGGCATAGCCAAGTACAGAACCTACCACTAAAGTCTGGGAAGAGTCGAGAGCACCAGCCCTTGGCCTGCATTTCCTTTGGCCTGCCACCGGATGCTGCATCAGTGATGGGACACAGCTCAGGTTTTCATAACAGCAGGTGATGCAACGCCAAGGCAGAGGCTTGGGAGCAGTCCTAGAGAGCAGAGCTGCTCCCAGCCACACCTCTTGGCAGGATCAGCCTGATCTTTATTCTGCTGTTGCCTTTCCCCTAAACAGATGGCAAGCCCACTCTGGCACTTTTGCATCCAAATCCCATTTTGGAAGCAAGGCGGCTCTTTGCTGGGGGCTTACCTTGCTTTCTTGCACTCTGTAGGTTTTTTCATTGCAATTTTGTTGCTTTGTTGGGGTCTTTTAAAGACCAGTCTCTCGGTTTCTTGGGGTCTATCCTTACCACAGGTCACCCAGGATGATTTCCCACCCTGAACCACAAACCCTCACAGCACCAAATTTAAAAAGGAGCAGTCCTTCACAGCAACAGCTAATGAAGTTAGGCCCTCCAGCATGAGGTGCAGAAGCCCAAGCCTTCAGCCCTTATCTCACTGGACACAATCAGAGAAGCAGCATTTACCTGATCTATCATTTTTCGTGCTTCCTCCACCTCTTTATCCTGTGACTCTGTCTCGATGGTGTATGTGCCTGTCTCGCTCACACTGTCCTCCTCATCATTCCTCCTTCCTTGGGCTGACTTTACCTCTGGAGGTGGAGCAGAGGCAGACTCTGGTTCTGATGATATAACCACACGTGGAGGTACCGGCACAGTCAAAGGTGCTGGTTTTTCAGCGCTCGGCTTCCCAGACTGAGCAGTTTCCCGCAAGTATTCAGCCATAAAATCCTGAGCCATTTTAGATTTCCTTCCAACACTCCCATAAGTTTTGGACGATGCTCTGGAAGCAGAGGAGGATGAAGAGTTGATCCGATCCTCCGTCTTCTCCCTCTTGAAAGAGCTAGTTCTTTGGGTCCCAGAGGAGCTGTTATTGGGTTTGCCTGCTGGGGCCCCAAGGTGGGAAGGTGGTGCTGCATTTCCCAGCTTCTCCGGTGGCAACGCATTCTTGCGCTTTTCAACCTTGGTCTTCATCCCTGGATCGGTGTCACTCTGGGAGGAGTGAGCACTGTGTGTGAAGGACTGTGACCGCTTCTTCCGTGGTGTGTCCTCGAAGAACTCAATCACAAAAGCCTGCTTGTTGTGCAGCATCTCATGGGGATCACGCCTCATCTGGCGCTGAAGCCTGGTTTGCTCCGTTGTCGTACGTTCGCTGCCTGACGGCGCCGTCGTTGTCTCCTTCTCCACCTTGGGCGCCACGGGGTCTTCAGAGTCGCTCTGCGTCCCGTCCTCGTGCCTATTACCTGGAAACAAGATATGTAGATTTGACTTTCATATTTTCAGTTGCTGTGGCCCCATCATTACCTCCCAGTTGAAATTATCATTTCAGTTAAAAGGAAAAAAAGTCCTATAGGATTAAACAACTGCAAAGACATCTGCTGTAGTACAGGGACTGCATCCTGTCAAAGGAAACAAAATATCTCCTGACCCCACTTTCCACAACTGGTTGTCTATCAAGTTATTAAAAAACAATTCCAGAAATCATTTCAACCCCAAGGGTTTCTGAGTTTGTAATGCTGATTGTTTTAAAACATTAAGTAAATGTTTTGTTTCTCTCTTTTTTTTTTCCATTTAAATAAAAATAATGACATTATTTTGTCATTCTGCCCAATTACTTTAGTCCAAGATCACCTCATTAGGTTCTCTCTGTTACAGAGCAGAAATATCTCTGCAGGATCAGTAAATAAACCCTGCACACTGCATCCCATGAAACCAAATCCACATGATGAAAGACCAGATTGGTGTGTTACGAGTGCATGCATCTCTGAGCACCCACGTTACCCTCCTCTACAAGGGGGGAATAAACCAGAGGCTAACAGAAAAGTGAATTTGCAGGATTCTTTAATTTTCCTAAATATTTAAGAATCCCACCGTGACACCCCCATGAGTTACACCACCAGCCAAGCAAAGGCCAAATCATTACTTAAGAGTTCACTAAGCTTAAAGTATGTTTGTAATCATTTTCACTTATGTTAGCAACAACCATCTTTACAACCTGCCCTATGCATTAGCAATGCTGGGCCCCCAGCACCTTAGTTCAGTACTCTCAGAAAGTAAGTTGAAGTAAAACAAAGAGTTAAAATAAAAATATAAAAGTAAACCAAAAAACAAACCTTTTTTTGGAGAAGGAAACTGGTGTGAAGGCACAGAACACGATTCAGTCAACGACCAGGAACCTGTCATCGGGAGAATGGGGAAAGGTCTCTGCGCTCTAAACTGTAATATGCAGCAAGATATACTGGCTAAAATACCACGTGTTTAAAAGGAAAACTGCTTAAACCTACTTTGCAAGTTCTCCAGACACATGGGTGAAGACCATTTATTATCTCAAGTTAGCTGTGAAAGATTAGAATTTAATACAAGATCCATTCAACTAAGGAGTCAGTCCTCTGAAGAGTTTCCTAACACCCCCATGAGGGAAGCCAGTAAACTTTGCATTGTGCCCCAAGGGCCAATAAGCTTTGTCCTTGCAAGGGAAAGGTCTTAAATTAAAGGGTCTTTGCTAAGAACTCTGCTGAACACTAAACGGTGAGGACATAAGGACAAACACCCACCGTGCCCATGGATGCCCCAGCAGCACATCATGCACATCCCTGCAAACTGCTAAGACCTGAAGTCTCCAGGCTCGATACCAGGCTTTACATTCTCCACACTGTTCCTGAAAGTGAACTCTTACTAATGAACCCCAACGGTGGGTGTCTCTGATCCTGAAGACCTAAGCCTGGTAGGCAGCCAGCAGTAGCCTCCGAGACATCTTCAAAATTATGCCAGAAGAACACGTTACACAGCTATCGCAGACAAATGGCTCCCTCTCCTCTGCCAAAGCAGAGGTGGATAAACTCCTTAGGCCACCAACACTGTATGCTTTAATCAAATGTCCAAAGACTTGATTTCTTGATATGCAAATTATACATTGTCTAAGGGGCCGCCCTGACCCTAAACTGTGACAATTACCTCGACTTCTTTCTATGCCTATGGACTGTAAAGAGACAAGTGCAATCAGTCTAGTATTCCTGTGCATCACTCAGGAAAACCCTCAAATGAGCAGCAGCTGCCTAGCTCTCCAATTTTCTCCAAGAGGAAAGGGCAAAACTACTGAACCACACTTCTATCCCTGACAATGTTCTCCAGCAAGTCAACAAAATCCAGTATCAAAATAAACAAACAAACAAACAAAAGCCCCAGTCGAAACCCTAAAATCCTCTATCACACAGACTGAAAAGAAGACCCTAAACAATCAGACAGGGCTCCTCAACACTGCCTCTTATTGTGAAAAACTAGAAACAAGCAATGACAACAAAACAGTTCAATTTCCATTCCACGCCAAACCCCAGGGCTGGATAGGCAAGACCTTTGTGACCACAGAGGCTTCTCAAAAAAAATGTACAAAAAATGGCAAGCTGAAGTTGTAATAGGTAAGACTCTACATACAAGAAGGCTTTTTCCAACAAGGAACAAGCAAATACTCCTTAAAGGGATAAGAAGGCCTTGTTCTCATTTAAGGAGGACCTCGAGCACAAGTAGAATCATAAAATCATTTAGGTTGGAAAAGACCTTTAAAATCATTAAGTCCCACTGTTATTACATAGGTCTGGTAACCTTCAATGTGTCTTTATCAGTTAAAGTTGCAGTTCAAAATGATAGCTCTTACAGAGGCCTGCAAAGATAATGAGAATGCAAGAACTAGTGGTCTCCTAGTAGCTATTCAGTGCATGGCCCAAGAGAGATATGCAAGCAAGCCCAAATCTTGCAAAATATATTCAAAAATCACATGAGAATCATGTGAGTCCCATGAGCTGCACTGAGAACTGGGCTCCAGAATACACTTCAGACCTTTTCAATCCCCAAAGAATTCCTCACAGTGATTTGACAGGACACAGATCCCTAAAACTTGAAAGTTTTGAACAGAGTGGGACTTTAGAGCAGCTTTAGTTTAAGAGAAGAAACCTGCTACAAGCACAACAAATTTCCTCCATTGGTGATCATGTCTATCTCAACTCTATCACCAGTCTCTGTGTGAGGACCTTTGGTCATCTGACCAACTGGCTCTGGCCATTACAGCCATCAGGATGATGATCACACATAGCCTGGTCTGAAGCTTCTACAGCTAAAAAGAAAAGTCATTCTTCAGATAGGAGAAGCCAAGAGAAGAAAATCCACTGAAATACCTATGGTTACCAGTCTGCCTGACCACATGGAAGTTTTTTTAAATATTTAAAAAATCAAAATCATTTTTTCAATCACTGTTACTGCTGAGTTGGTGTTATAGGTGTAGAGGAACCAGATTCGAGTGTCTCCAGGCCAGCACCACACATGACTTCAGGGCCAGGTGAAGACCCTGCTAGCCAGATTCAAAACCATTAACAGTCATTAAAGAAATACTCTTCAACTTCCAGATTTGGAGCAGAGATAATTAAATCCAGCTCTCCTTGACAGGAGAAGAGGTTTCCCCCTTTATCATGCTGCATTTGCACAGCCAACGGAGAACTATGATCGCATGAGAAAACATTCACTCACCTTTAAGAGTTCTCACATGAACCGGCAGGTCACTCTTTGTACTGTACACATCATCTCCTGGAGACTGCCGTCTCATCAAGCTTGGGTCATTCTGGACAAGCCAGTCAGCCACTTTGCTCTCTGCTGACATCACTTCCGTATGAGCTGGTTCCTTACTATAAGGTCTTCTCTGTCTGAGTGAAAATTTAGTTACATGGTCTTTTATTTTTATTTTACCGGGGGTACCATCATCAAATTCAATGGTGAAAGAGGCATGACTCTGTACAACGGGAGTTACTACAGTGTCAACATCCTTTGTTGGTATCTCATGGACCTGTGTTTCTGGAGATTTTGATGGCTGCTGAAATTCTTTAGTTGGAATCTCAAAGTAACTTGGCTCTCTCCGGAAGGCAAACACAGACTGTTCTTGGGAATCTCTATAAGTGGCAATGTTACCATTCAGTTCCTCTTCATGTTGGGCTATCTCTTTTGATCTTTCTACAAAAGGCGGGGGGAGAAGAAAAAAAAAAAAGCAAGTAAACCTTAAATTCATAAACATTAACAGAAATGGATTAGAGGAAAAAAAAATATCTGATTTAGATAGCTTTGTACTCTGACCTCATCACTGGAATTGGTGCTTACTGCACTGCTGTGGTCTGGCCAACTTTTGTTACATACACTTTGTCCTTTCTTCCATTGCCCAAAGAGACAGCTGAGCGTGTACACAGTTGTATGTTTTGACAGAACCTATGCGGTTTGTTTGGCATTTTAAGGTTTCTGTATGTTTGGGCTGATGTGGAAGGAAGATCCTGTTTCACTTTGCTGAATTCATTACATGCACACCTACTCAACTTTCCACAGTTCAAAGGAAAAGCTTGAGTGTGCAGAGCTAATCACAGGCATGGTTTTGCTGGATTGACAATTCTGTAACATCACCAAGCACAGAACCACATTTTTTTCAGTAGCACCCAAACTTCCTGGCTAGATGATCACTCACTTACTTCAGCCTCTTGAGAAAGCTGCTAATCACAATCCCTCTCTGCTAGAGAACAGATATGCTGCATGTCGATCAAAATAAAACACTTCTTTGTGCAGTGAAGCATATGCTTAATAGAAACATCACATTTACTGCACCAGTGAAAAAAGATGCATCTTCCATGCATACACATTCACAACAACAGGAGAGGTAAGACTCAATGGCTTCTAAGGATGATGAGATGAGAAACAAGACCACTTCCATATTAATCAAATCCAGTCAATGCATTAGTTCTTAAAAATGCCTCTTAGATAGGAAAGTCATAGAAACATAGACTCATAGAAATGTCTGGGTTGGAAGGGACCTCTAGAGGTCATCCAGTCCCACCCCCTGCTGAGAGCAGGGACATCCTCAACTAGAGCAGGTTGCTTAGAGCTCTGTCAAGACCCACCATGAATGTCTCCAGGGATGGGGCCTCTACCACCTCCCTGGGCAACCTGTTCCAGTGCTCCACCACTCTCATGGTAAAAAACTTCCTCCTTATTTCTAATCTAAATCCACTCCTTTCTAATTTATAACCACTGCTCCTTGTCCTTTCACTCCAGGCCTTTGTAAACAGGC